>APFE030889804.1:68877-128818 GCA_000404065.3 Pinus taeda | reverse complement strand
CTATATCCCGCGCATGGGGTAGTCATGGAAAGAATATAACACACCCAAAACCCTATTGGATGATTTAGATTTTTTTTTATACAAGTAGCATTCACTTATGAGCTACTAAACTGGTTTTTTGTTTTGTTTTTTTTATTATTTATTTATTTTCAGATCATCCCTTATTTATAGGTTTTATCTAGCATTTTTTTATTGCTGGTACTTTTGGGGAGTTAAGTAAGTAGCTAGAGGGCACTAATATAAAAACATCTTCATCATCTACTAGTGTTTCCTTCTGAGATGCCCCTAGTGGTAGTTTTTTAAAAACTGGAATGGTTATAATTTATATATAACATTGCTCCAGTCACACCATACAACATAATAATGCAAACAAAAAGGGGCTTTCCACAAAGTCAGTATTTCAAAAAGTTTTGAAATTTTGAAATTTTTTCTTATATATTGGGCCATTGTAACTTCGATAAAGATATGGCAGAGAGTTATGCTAGTGTAGATCCTAAGAAATTGGCTTATTATCAAATATACCATGCAAAGCATAAATAAACCTAGAACCGGAAGAAAGAAATGTTTATTGTTTGCTCCCTACTTGATATATGCCAATAACTGAAGCTCCTGGTCCACATGTTCCATGCTGAAATCTCCTAGAGCTTGATGAACATTTTTTTCAACTCTTGCAATAACTAGAGTAGACTAGTTGATATCCTTGAGTGAACCAAAATATTGAGAAATAGTGAGGCCTAGGACCAATTATTAAATCCTCCAATACCTAGCTTCGAGCTTTTAATTTTTACTTTTCCAAATTTTCACAATCTCTTGTAACTCTACATGTTTGGAATTATGAGCTTCAACTTCATTGGAAATTATATTATTCATATTTGAGACAGGTATCTAATTTTCAATGAAGAGATGTTCATTTTGCATCAAAGCATGATGTGAATCTGATGGCTCACATGAAAACCACTGACTTGAGTGATTGTGCTGAGCATCCACCAAACCCTCCAGAATTTTCATGAAATGAGCTTGAAAAGGCACAGTTCTAGACTTGAAATGATCCTCTATTGTAGAATGGTGGATCCCATATTTGGCAGCAAGTTTGCCAAAAAATAGGCGTAGAAAAAATCTTAGTGACCCAACAAAATACAAACTGAAGGGAGGGGTCTGGTCCTTGGTGGCCACTATCATCCTTGAACCTAGCACATTCTAGAACAAAACAAACCAAAATAATTGCACTTTCAATATCCAGAAACAATTTATGCCATTTAAGGTCCTACAATGCCATTACAAGTGATATGTGAGAGAGTACTCAATGATTGTGGTTTATTAATACCCATAATTTCTGTATGAATGTACTACGCCATTTTGTCTCTACTTGTGTCCTTCATTAAAATTTGACAATTTCTATTGAATTATAGCTAATATCAATTATTATATGGGATATGATATAAATATATTATCCCCCCTTTTTTCTTTGATTTTTCCACATCTAGAAGAGATGAATGATTAGTAAATCGGTACACTTTGCTATTTTGTGCCATTAGCACATGAAACGAGTCTATCAACTGGAACCTCCTTGCTTCCTTTGGATTTCTGGGCATGAGCCTTTCTATGTTGTAGTCCTTAGGGGTTGTAAAGTATCACATATCCCTGATAATTATTGTTGAGTATTATATAACCAAAATGTTCCTAATTCTTCTTGAATCTCAAGTCTGCATGCATTGAAAAAATGCAAATGTCTCAACTTGATTATTAGTACTTTTGATAGTCCCCACTCAAAGTTAAATTCATCATTTTCTTTCAGAAAAATATAATAACCACCCACCCTTTCCACCCTTGTTTTTTCCATTGTTGTCCAAATAGGGCATCAATATTAAGAGATTTATTTGCTAACTAGGTGGGACTAGTTTTGACAGTTACAAACTATGATATAGGACTCATTTTATGTAGTTTATAGATTTTATGGAAGAAGATAATTTTCATGGTGGTTTAGTAGCTATATTAGGGAAACTTGTTTTAATATATTTAAGCCTATTTTATGCATCTACTTGCACAAGATTGGAGTGCCTTGCATTGTGGATTATTGTTGTTTTATTTCAGAATTTTTTCCACCGACAAACATATGACTAGTGCAATCATTGTTTTGTGATTGTGGAACCATGGATTTAGACCATTTTTGTTCCTTATATTTGCAATAGCTATACGAAGCTTTTGGATGGTGGCATCACAAAGTTTTTATGGCCAAGGAATTGAGGCTTTTGATCACCTTACTTCATAGTTGATCTGAAGATATCTGAAGATCTTTTTTCTAGTGGTATTTCCCTTATGGCTTGGGAACTAGGGTTTTTGGATCATATATCTTCTAGAGTTTAAAACCTTTCTTTTGATACGTTTTTCCTTGGGTATTTTAACAAATATTTTGAAGAATTTATGAAAGCTTCCTCTATGACATTCCTGGAAGACTTTATGAAGGCTTCCTCTTCATTATTCTTAGACTTGATAGAATCTTTTTACAAGAACAATATGATAATGCATTTTTTTTATTGGGCCTTACATGTTCCATGTTGTGATGATATCACTATTGACCCCACCATATTTGGATTTTTTATGTTCTAGGAGTTGGTGGTTTTATAATGGATGCATTACTTTATTGTGACGAGAGGCATGATTCTTGACTATTGGTCCATGTTGACATGTGTGAACCTATGACGACTTATTCTTGAGGGGGAAATACATGCTTCCTTCTCTATAGGTCTAGAGGATCTATCCCCACCACTTTTTGGTAGATGGTTCTTCAATGAAGAAGTATCAACCTATGAAAATGGAATGTGTTTTTCCACATTATGACTCTAGATCTTTTTGGTTGACAACTCTATTTTTAGGGAAAAATTGATCCACTCTTTTTACTTTTAGTTGGTCGACATGTTTTACTAGATATTTCTTCTTTACCTGTACTGAAGGCCAACTTTGTTAGGATGTAAAATATTGGTACAGTAAATAAGGTATTTCGGGAGGGGGGGTTATATGTGACATCTTCATTAGATGGTTTATGGCCCATAATTAGCAGTAGGGGAAACATTGCTATGTAATGCTCTCTCGTTGAAGCCCCGCATTTAGATTAGGGGAACATTGTGCATAAGGCCAACTTGATTTTGAGATAGGTATCCATTTTCCCAGTCACTTTTGTGTCTTGGCCATGACTAACCTATATCGAGCTAGGTATTCACATAAACTCACTCTTAGTATTCGAGTTCTATAGCTATTGAATTTAAGTTATCACTATGATCAAACCATCTAATCTCCTAGAAAACAACTTTTTGAAATTTCAATGATCAAATGTGTCTCACAAGATTGCCACCAACAATAACGATGCAATACAATTGTAATGGTTTCATGAGGAGGGATGTACAATTTTACCCTTTTAAAAAATGGTATTATTTTTAACCATAGAAATCATATCAAAATTTAAAACAGTGGTCATATGATGAACAATAATAAATATTGTTCTATTTATCATATTCGATTAGGAGATTTTTGAACCACTTTTTCATATTCTACATCCATGGCAATAGTAGCTTCATCAAGGATAAGAATTATGGATATTTTAAAATATCCCTTGCAATTGAAATCCTTTGCTTTTTGCCTCCAGATAATTGGGTGCCATGCTCCCTTACCATTGTATGAAAATCCTGGAAATAAAAACTATAATAATCAACATATGCAATATCCATATGCAAAGACATACATATTACACAATGAGGAAAGTTAGAAATAACGAAAGATATATGTGAAAAAAATGAAATCAGTGGCATCTTGCTTATAATTTTTTCTACATTAGCAACCTCAGTAGGAACATGTATTTCCTCTAGCATAGCTCCATGTTTACTATGTGCAATATTCTCTTTAATAGTGCATGCAAAGAGGATATGTTCTTGGCTTACACGTCCAATTTTTTTCTTATCCATTGAAGTTGAAACTGCTTAATATTGAAATTGTCTATAAGCACTTCACTAGCTTGTGGATCATAAAATATATCTATGAGACTTATCACTATGGAATTCCCACTTCCACTCTCTCCAACTAAAGCTGTAGGGGTGCCTATGGGTATTGTTAGTGAGAACCCAAAAAATATGTCAACATTAATCCATGCCTGATACCTGAAGTATATGTATTTAAGTTCAATATTACCATGAATTTCCTTGAATACCAAGCCTTTTATATTATAGTTATTAATCTTTGGCTTCCTATTAATTATCTCAAACATTTTGTAAGTTGCATCTTGTCCAACTTCAAATGCATTTAAACATGGTGATGCTTGGATTATTGACCTATGATTCAATAAAATATTTTCCATTTCCCTGATTAATCAAGATAAGTTTATATACATGAATAAGTGAAATTCCAATTAGTTTAGATTCATTTCCCTTCCATAATGAGAAGCTCATTGTATACATGGATCTTAAAAGTTTTCAAATAATGTACTCATACCATGTTAAATTATCAAGACAAGATAAGAAGATCTTTACTCCTGACTCCTAAATACTAAACCTTAAGCTAAAAAAAAATAGATGAAAGATTCTAGATATACAAACACATAAACATGGGAAAATATAACATCATGTTTAATCTGCAACAATCAATCACATCAATTTTCTATAAACTTGTAAATAAGAAATTATGATAAAAAGCTATAGCAGTCTGATCCATGACCTTTTCTAGAGAAGTCACCATGTGTTTTGTTTATCAACTAAGAGAGGCCTACAGTTCACATTTAATATAGGCTCCTTCAAAGGTGAGCCTTTCTAGAGAAGCAAAAACCCTAAACCTAAGCATTTAGAATATTGTACCCATCTTGCATGTACTTTATCATGTATGATCCCAAAACTCCATGTAGAAAGTAACTTCCAGGAATCAAACAACTAAAAGGCAGTGTGGCCATCATTTTTTTAAATCTAGAAAAGCATGCACCAACATGCACCTATCTAAATATGGAACTGCTCCTAAAGTAAATAAAAGAAATCTAAATATGGTGTTGATTTTAGAGATAACAGAATCCTACTAAAGTTGGAGAATGCATGTTGCAAGCATGCACGTGCTTTCACCACATAACTCTCGTTAACTATTGCACATTCATTAAACCTGCCTCCACACAAACAACTACCAATGATGCATAGATTTCAAGGCTGAAAATTAACTTTATTGAAGAAATACACAAAGATTGAGGGGTTAATGTGTTGGATATGCTATGGAGAAAGATTTATAGAGTGTCTATGATGGAAGAGTTGTGGAGGAGCACTTGGAAAAGGTTTGAATTAGAATAGGCGCAACTCAAGCACCTCAATACTACGATAAAGAAGTTTGTCTTGGTCATTTTGTTTATGATGATTTTCTTACATAGAGTTGTACCACACAAGGAAGCTACCTCTCTTTCCAACCTTTTGTGCAAGGATGCAGTATATCTTCCAGTGTTGAGTTGAGGATTACTTGTAACAATTTTGATCATTCCAGTGCAGTTCTAACATTGTTTTAATAGCGTGCCACCATAGTTTTCAATACTAAATTTCTCGAATGATTAAACTATATCCTTCTTCTATTTTCATTGTCTTGTATTTAGTTACTATATCGTGAAAGTGAAACTTGAACTCCAATAACAAGCAACAAATTTAATAATACTAGACACTAATCTAATGTTTTGTACTGAATGCACTCTATAAATTATTTTCTCTAGCATATATTCTTATTTTCATTAGTGAGTCCAATGGGATAAATCTGCTCTTTATCACCATTGTAGAGGAAAAAAAGTGGTCATGGGAGGAAGACTCAAGTGGTATGTTGTTTTTTAGGAATAGGTTATCTTGCTTGTTTCCAACTTGAAGCAAACATGTGGTGGGATAAGTTACATTATTGTATGCAGGGCAAGGAAAGGCACACTCCGTGACATAGATGAACTTATCATTATCAGGTGATCATTTTCTATGAAACAAATGTATAAGTGGTCATATTTTTCCTGTTAAGATTTTCCTATTTATTGTTAAAGAGGCTTTTCATATTTACTATTTGATTCTCTAGGGTTTTCCCTCCCTTGTTTGCAATTCCTTGGCCTAGATTTGATCAACAACCGATGTTGATCCTTTTCTTCATCACCGTGTAAGATAATCATCATCTGTTATGTCTAGGAGGCAGGTAATCTTGTTTTGAAAGGAGAGTGAAGCTAGGTTGAGGAGTTCTGCATAGGGAGTTGGACCTGCAAAATTGGAATTAGCAGATTGAGAAAAATTTCAATCTGGGCATGCACGGTTTTTCAAATTGGTTTTCTTCCCTTTGCCTAGTCACCACCAACTACATTAACAAGAAAGTAGTGGATGGTGGGATGGATAGGCAGGACGAAGACACTCAAATCGGGCTGGACAGGCTAAATGAAGACAATCACATGAGAAAGAGCCATGTCACTGCATCAGACGGATTGTTGAAATGCTGACAGGCGGATCTGAAAGTTTTTCAGTCCAACCAGGGGTTAAATTTGACGCCCATATACTTGTTTTTTGGGTTTTTACATTGTAAATACTATTGGTTTCCAAATCTACACGTCATCGCTGATTGGCCAATAATTTATGAAAATGCTATATTGACAGGCATATTGAAAATTGACCAGTTTAAATTTTTTTATTATTATATATATTATTATATATATACATCGCAGTGATGGCAGAGTTTAATAGTTGTTTCAGCTTTCAATTAATTAATGTTGACTAAATAAGAGACGAATGCCTCCTTCCTACCTTTTTAGTGCCCTGTTTATTTTTATAATATTGGCATGCATGATAACTACAACATGATAAAATCTAGATTCTAATATGATATGTTGAACAAAAATCTCATATCCATATGTAATCATACAAAATTAATTGTTTTGATAACTGAACAATTTTAACTTTATGTAAAGTATGGGAAACTTTGAATAACTAGTTTTTTAAAGTGCATGAATGTATATACAGATATTTCATAAAAATATGGACATGGGAAGTAATTGGTACGATAAAATCCTAACCTAAAAAAAATAATATAATATTTCCCTAAGCCATGAACCCATGATGAAAAGGTGATACATAGTTAAACCTGTAGGACGAAGCAATAAATTTCAACTTTAAGTGTGAATGCCATCTCATGTAGCATGAATTAATTGGGTTGGTGAGTCGTGACCTCGAGGCTTCCAGTGAGTAGTTACCACCCTACCAGTTATGTTCACAACTTCCGGACTCCGATTCAAGTTCCAAATTCTAGCCATTTTAGCTATCATAGTTTGAGAACATATTGCAGAACACTCACAAAGTTTGAGAACAGGAATATGTTCAATGTTTCTTAAGCTTCTTGCGGGTAGATTTCGCTATAGGTAGGTGGTTTTTGCACTTGATTCTTTTGTGTTTTTGTCTAAAAATTCTTTTGTTTTTTTATCTGGAAATTTTGAAATAATGACTCCATTGAATATATTTACATTCTTGGTCAAACTTGATTTTAATATATGAACATAATTTTCTTGTTCTTTCCGGACTTTTCTCTGCTATTCACATGGATTATTAAAAAGATTATTTACAATTGTAGCGATTGAAGTACTATTGATTAGAAGTAAAAATCATTTTATAAAATTCAAGGTCGTAGGAAAAATTAACTTGTCTTCTTGGCTTTATATTCAAAGAGAGGTTTTATGTACATTTTATTTCAATAAATAATGGATTTTTCAAATTCATATATTAGGAATTATGCATTCATCACCTGAAAATAAATTTAAAACAACCAAAAACTCAATTCAAAAATACAACTTTCTTAAACCCAATTCAGAAATACAAATTTCTAAAACTAATTTTAATTAGAAAACTATAACAATAATCAGAACACTAGATTAAAACAACACAACAATTGTAGAATGGTAACTAATTGCCATAATTTATGATCCATCAAAAACCTAGCAATACAACTGATTACAATCAAAGAGGGTAAAAATGGCCATCTATTTCATTATTTCCACAATTATAAATTGTCAACCATTTACATTCAAGAATACCATGTCTTGAAAGGATCTATAGTACTGTCTCAAAACCCAAACCCTCTAAAAATCCAAAACAAAACAACCCACTAAATAAAAGGAAAACCTATATATAAAACCACCATTTACAAACATTTTCCGTTTAGTTAACCAGAAATTTCAATGCCCTAACTTCTGTTTAAGCTCACGCTACTTGGGTACAATGACAATCAACATGTAGTTTTCCATTGAAGCCTTCACCTCGTCCATCTTGGTATTTTTTGGTAGCTGGAAACACTCCATAAATTAGTGCAAAATACCCTCTAGAAATTAGTGCAAAATCAACGCCATAGTTGCTTCTTTTAGTAAAAACTTATATCACATAATTTGTATGGATGATTTTAGTTATTAGGATTTTGAGATGTTTAATAATTTTTTTTGAGTCCATACGACTTTGAAGTTTCTTCTTTGTTTTTCTTCTAAGGCCATTGACAAAAGATACATTCTAAACTTCTATATGAGAGCTTTCATAATTAGTTTGATTCGTGTAAAGAGGTCATAAGCAAAGATGAAATTGGGTGCTTTGCTAGTCAAATATAATTAAATTTTTTACAAAATCGTAAATATTTTTTTTTGAAATTGTGAATATGGGTAAGTAAAGTGTGAAAAATGTGATATTTAATAAGTGCATTTGTTTTGAAATTCCCAAATTGATAATAAAAAATTATTCAAATTTCAAGACAGTTTATGTTTCTCTGTTTTTTTTTTTTTCAATGAAAATGAATTCATTATTTAGATGAAAAATATTAATTACCACGTGAATATTATTTTACCTTTGTATAATAAAGATGTAAAAACAGTGAGTGTGTAATATTTACAGGGATTTTTGCAAGATGGCTTCATTAGAGTGGGAGATAATGTGTGTTTCATACCATCATAGCCTAAGGATCGATTCTCGGAACCTCTAGAATTAGATTTAATAATCAATGAATATAAATCTGTCATCTTTGCAGATTTAACTAGATTTACTATTTTTCATAGATATAAGAGAAGTCAATTTATTGATATTTCAAAATTCAACTTTTTGATTTGTTTATTGATTGAATGTTGCAAATATATAATTCAATTACTCTAAATATATCCACTACCATTAAATAGTTATAAGCTGATGATAGAAAGTTTAGAGTGACAAAGAAAACATGTGCATTTTTTTTTCCAATTTTAATCACAATAATATTTACAGTCATAGTTAGAAATAATTAATTCCTACTTGTCTATGGTTGTAATTCTCCATTTGAGGAGTTTGTTCCTACATAATAAGAATTAGCTAGAATATAGTTTCTTCTAGTTTAGTGTGTGGTTGAGAGAATCTCTCAACCACACTATTGTACCTCTAAGATAGAATTCCTATCTTGAAACTATTGCTTGTATAAATATGTGTGTAATTTCCTCATTCATGATATAGAATATATTTGAGTGGTTGTGCTATTTTATCTTGGTATCAGAGCCCTGAGGGCTGGCCCCTCATGGGCTTGGCCCATTCTGGGCTGAGGAAATAAGAGAGTATTTTTTTTAGTTTTTTAGTTTGTCCATTCAATCGGCGGATCTCTGATTTCTACATTTGTGAAGCCTTTCGGTGGCGTAGTTTGGGAGGCCGAGCAGACGGGCAAGGGACGCCCTGTTGGCCTCGCTTGAATGATTTCCAGCAACTTGAGAAGGCACAAGCAGTGGATATTGAAGTGTCAGGAGCTTAATAGAGAAGGGATGGTGTGGTTCATAAGAATGTGGTGGTTTTCGTTTGTTTTGTTTTTTATTGTCATTATTTTTTCCCTTCGCAGCAGTCATGGTCTCCGACGGAGGCGATTGAGTCATCTCTACTCAATTTCCAGCATAGTGGAGATGGTTGATCGATGAGAAATTGAAGTTTCCGAGTACTGTAGAGCTCCAGCAACTCTTCGCTTGAAGTCCAATCCGTTCAAAACCACCTGGAAGAGGATGTTATCGAAAGAGAGCAAAAGCGGTACCGTGTCTGCGACCCGAAGTTTTCGGAGCGAACCGTTGTAGTAATGGGGGTAGACCTGCACGAATCCAGAGTCCGTCTCGTGCACAGGCTGATGGCCTGCACAAAAGTGGTGCAGCACGGTAATTTGGCCATCGCGTGGGAAATGGTGAAAGAAGTGAGAATTCTGGCTTCAGCACAGGGCGGGGCAATGAGCAAGGTTGCCACATATTTTTCCGAGGCTCTTGCCCGGTGAATCTATGGGTTTCTCCCTCAAGACACCTTGTGGTTCAACCAGAATGACCCCTTGTCTGATTTTCTGCAATTTCCTTTCTAACTATCAGACCCTCTAGGCTAGGCTTGAAGAAAATGGATCGATCTTCAATACTTCTTCCGATACAAAGGTTGTGCTTCACTTGATTGCTATATCGAAGGCTAGGCCGTTTTTTGCAGCGGATTGTCAATGCATGCGAGTACTTAGAAGGGGCTTATTCTATGGTTTTCCTTTATGTGGATAAATTGGTGGTTGTCAAGTATCCACATGGCTTTAGGCCCCTGGTTATGGGGAATAGGAAGAATGGGGCTATTTGTTTCGCCTCTGAGACCTGTGCATTGGTTCTAATTGAGGCCAAATATGAGAGAGAAGTAAATACTGGGGAGGTCCTGGTGGTAGACAAGGATGGGATAAGTTCTTTGTGTTTACTGCCTCATCAATAGAGGAAAGCCTGTATTTTTGAGCATATTTATTTCTCTTTGCCGAATTCGCTCGTCTTCGGGCGCTCGGTTTATCATTCTAAGTATACTATCGGCGAGATACTCATCGATGAAGATCCGGTGGATTGTGATGTAGTCATTGCGGTGCCAGATTCAGGGGTTGTTGTTGCACTTGGTTATGCTGCCAAGGCAAATGTGTCTTTCCAACAGGGCCTGATTAGGAGTCACTATGTGGGGAGAACGTTTATAGAGCCTTCCCAGAAGATTAGGGACTTTGGAATAAAACTTGTGTTCTTTGATAGGAAGAAGTAGTTTGAGTTGGAGGATCTGCTGAGGGCACCTGTCGAGATGTTGGGGAAGGGGAGTTCTGGAACTGTCGTTCTTAATGATGGATGTGTTGTTGCTGTCAAGAAATTATCATGAGTTGTGTTGTTCAGTAATTGTGTGTGTTTTAGCGATTTCTATTACAGTATCGCAAATATTATTGACATAATATTTGTCTTGATGAGCCAAGTGAGAGTTGAGCGAATGTGTTACTGTTTTGGAGATTGGACGACCGACAGTCCACTCCTAAGTAAATGGTGAAGGAAGATACTTGGCTATGTCAAAGGCATGGCAGCGATGACAGTTACCTTGATGACGATGGAAGCTAGACACAAATATGGCATTTCGTAGAATGAGCAGTGTTCCGGACTCTAAATAGTTGTTGTTATGTTTGGGAAATAATCATCTTTGGGCAGAGATAGAGAAATTAAATTTGAAGAGTTTATGTTGTATTTTCTTACAATCATGTTTAAATATTATTGAGCCTAGCTAACTCAATGTAGGTAAAGTTGTTTTGTTAGAATTTGCAACTATAACGAATGACAGGTTAAGCATGGAGTTCCAAGAAGTTATTTGAACAGACAAGGATGCCCAAGATGTGAACAATGAACAAATGAGGTAAAGCAGCAGCGACAACGTTTATGGTGGACAACAAAGTAGATGTTTATTTGAGTTAGTGTGGTTTGTGGAATAGACTCCCTAACATGTTATAAGCAAGTCTAGTTGTTGTAATGGTCATTATATGTACCCAGAAATTCCAGAATGTTGAATGAAATGTAAGCCTTTTAAAGGTATTTGAAAGTTTGTGGTGATCTTAAAACCACTTTGTAATGGATTGCCTTTGTGGCTAGTTGGTGGTGAGCCAGAAACCATCCATAGAGCCTTAGTGGCTATAGGATTTGCCCGGAGGTGGCACATTTAAGTTCCGGGTTTGCCCGGTGGTGGCAGATCGAACTTGCCCGGTGGTGGCATATTGCCTGAGTGGCTAACGCGTACACGGGAGTTTTGTGCTCGTAGGAGCAGGTGGACTGCAGTAACACCTGGCCCACGGTCTCAGATATTGGTGTGTCTGAGCACAAGAGGGTCGGCGCACTTTTCTATTTGACAGTTGCATTGAAAGGCGCAATAAGCGCAACTGTTTGCGATTGTTATTTGGACATGAATATTTGACTTAGAAAGGCACTGATCTCTCTTTGTTTTTGGAAGTTCTACACATGCAATTCACCTGATGGTGGTGGATTTGCAGGTACATATATGTAGTTTGACCACAACCAGACTTTGTGAATCATTATCATGACAAGTAGTCATTAAGGGGGGGAGTTAGAAATAATTAATTCCTACTTGTATATGGTTGTAATTCTCCATTTGAAGAGTTTGTTCCTACATAATAGGAATTAGCTAGAATATAGTTTCTCCTAGTTTAGTGTGTGGTTGAGAGAATCTCTCAACCACACCACTGTACATCTAAGATAGAATTCCTATCTTGAGACTCTTGTATAAATATGTGTGTAATTTCTTCATTCATGATATAGAATATATTTGAGTGGTTGTGCTATTTTATTTGTCATTATTTCCATGTGAGAGTATATATATATATTCACTTTATAATATATGTTTTTGATATTTCTTACAAATAATTTTTTTTACAGATATGTAGATAAATATTTTCCATTTATTTTCTCACTATTTCTATTTTAAAAAGAAAAAATATAACATTTCAACAATTTGAAAAAATGACAAAAAAATTTCATTCTCTAAAATGAAAGTATAGCTATGACACTTGAGTTGATTGATACAACACATCATGGAAATTTTGCAAATTACAAAAATTAAATAAAATTTGTACAAATAAATATTAAAAATCATATAATAAACAATTTAAAAATAAAATCATCATAAAAAATAATTCTCTGATTGATAAAGGCATTCGTCAAATTTAACCCGTGCCTCCAACAGACAAATCCCCTGTCTACCTCACCATAGTAAAGCGTTTATCCGTTATATGTTTATAAATATCTGAACATAAAGATAACCTTTACTGTTGATTATAATGCATACGTGCCACTCGTACAAAATATCACATGCTACGAAGTTGTTAAGCTGATGGAACGTCTATATAATGCATATTATTAGAATTTATTTAGGGTGAGTGTGATGATAACTAACTCTCATAAATCACATGTATGGAGTTTTCAACTTATCAAATTTCCTTGGTAATGCAGTTTTATGAAAATGATGATTGCTACTATGATTATCTTTCAAAATTGAATATGATTTATTAAATCTTGATTATTTTAAATATTTTAAGATTTATTTCAATATTTGAAAAGTAGTATAAGAAATGTTAAAAATCATTTTAGTTGTGTGGAGTTAAAAGGTTAATAAGATTGATATTATGAAAAATACTTTGAGCTTGAGTATAAGTTAGAAATTTAAGATAATTTTCTTTTTATCTTCAACTACATGAGCGTCATAAAGATAAAAGTGAACTTCATTCCATCGTGTTTTGGACCTAGGTTCATTAAAACTTGTTCTTATTTAATCAATATTTATTTTCTTCTTTACATTAGTTAAGATAAAATAATATTTTTTTTTATTTTAGAGATTTTGGTTAATCACTTTTTTAATATATCCTAGTTTACTTTTTCACTTTTACTCTTTATAGCCCCATAATCTCTTTTATAACTTTGTTATAGTAATATTTTTAATAGTATCCTTACTCTAAATATGATCTCCTCCTTTATCCCTTTCGTCAATTGGACATCCTCCATTATCTTCATTTCTCTAAAGATTGGTTATCGTTATGGCATCCTTACTTAAGTAGGAGGTGGTTTTGATTGGATTTGAAAGTAATTTTAAGAGACCTATTTTCTTCTCTATTATTTAACCTCTTGCTATAGAGAAGATAGCTAGTCATAATCATGATTTTAATGGGGAAAATACTTGTTTCGATCAAAAGGATAAGGTAAGACATATGACCTTTAATATTAGATTATAGGTTATAAACAACTTTGGGATCTCTTCTGCCTTCTTCTATGACTCTTTCTGGATATACTACATCCCCAAACCTCACGTTTTCACAAAGTAATTGGGATGACAAGACTATCGTAATTGTAATTGGGATGACAAGACTATCAAAGAGGAGTAGTATTTTAATCTTATATACAAAGATTAGTTAAATTGCAACTACAATTGTTCTCAAGTCCATAATACGCTTTCCATCTTCCATTTATCATTTTTATTAGTGCAATAATTCTAGTCAAGCTTTGTGTTGGATATAAATTCCAAGATATTTGTATAAATGATCTACCTCAAAATTGTTGTTGTGATATATGAGTGTTATCTGTGATATTTTTGGATTTAATTATGATGACTTCTGTTTTTTAATATTAACAATCATATCCATGTTGGCAAAATTTCTTGAAGAATTCTTAATTATTTTCGAAAATTATAAAAACTTCTTGCAAAATCAAAAATATCATTAACATAAAAAAGAAGAGCGATGAGTGATGCCAACACAATGTGTTGTATATGTCAAAATGGGTAAAGACAAATAATAAATTTAGTGCTCTAATATTAGATTTAATTTCTTCTAAAAAAAACATAAAATTAGAAATATTGTTCTTATACGACCTTGTCATAACAATCCTGCCTAAAATAAGAGAAACCTTTATCTCATCCAATCTCTTCCAAATATTTTTTTTAATAAAGCTTTCTAAAAAAATAAAAAAACAACACTAACTTTTTTATACATTTACCCTTTATACTTTAAATTGAAGTTATAAACTTTTTATTAAATGAAGTACTCACATGACTATGTGGATGTGATAGTATAAAAAAGATTAAACTCCACGATATTATGATCGGTAAAAGCGACTAATTTAATTTTTGCATAAATGAGTTTTTCTTCATTACTATTGTATACAAGGTTTTCAATATTTTTTAATTCAGGTAGTTTTATTTTTAAATTTATTAATAATTATTCATAATTTTGTGTGCTTTTAAAAGTAAAAAATATTTATAATAATTTTTTTTAAAGCTTTCCCATAACAGCAACAGTTTATTCTATAATGAAAATAACCCCTTAGAAAATCCATTTTATATATCTCAGAAATAAGTGACCGTCCCCACCACCCATATTTGATATTTATGGATGCAATATGAAAGTTTGGGTTAAGAAAAAACCAACAAAGTCTACAATTTTACAATAGTGTGTGACATGAAAAGAGAGCCGATCTTCGAAAAAATGGTGAATACTTCTGACATTTTTAAGGATTGGAACTGTTGTACAGTTTTGTGTGTGATAATAAAGGCCTTTTTGAAAAGAGCCCATGTTTGAAAAAATGGCCAATGACTTTTAAAGAGGATTGGAGCTACTATTTTATTTTGGTGTGCAAATATTGTGTTCATGGTTAGGTGTTCATTCAAAGTGTTTGGTGGCTTCCGATTTCTCAGATATATCTGAGAATAACCACGTAATGAAATGAATACCGACCATTTGGTCGCCAAAGGCGACTGAATATTATCAAATATAATAAGGACTTGTGGACCAAATGGACATTCAATGCGAGCAAATAGAAGAATACACTTATGTTCAGACCACCATATATGCGAGTCTATATCGTTTCAGGTAACATGCAGCACCACCATCTCCATATAAAATCTCCAGTCGATATGAATGGCAACTCAAGGTGTAGCAGTCAGGGAGGTCGATGACAAAGAATTACGGAATGGAGTTACATAATTGTAAGATTGTAAAATTGAATGGGAGCTGTTATTAAGCAAATGAACAGGTAAAGTTGGCGCAGAAATCTTGAAGTGAGAAGCAAAGAAAATGTCAAGAAAAAACTGTCCAGGCAATATAATTCGAACATAACAATTGTTTTCGAGACTTTAACTAAACTGAGACATAGGAGCTTCGAATACTGGCGAAATATATGGTTGAAATGGTTGAATAGGTAAAGTTCGCGCAGATATCTTGACGTGAGAAGCAAATAAAATGTCAAGAAAAAACTGTCGAGACAATATAATTCGAACATAAAATTGTTTTTGAAATGTTAACTAAATGAGACATGGGAGCTTCGAATACCGGCGAAATATATGGTTGAAATGGAAATACATATCTCAAATAGATACCTAAACTCAAATATTAACTAATACATATCTCCAATAAAACGCTAAACTCAAATTTTAACTAATATTGAGACAATAATTAACGCTTATAAAACTGAACGCGTAATACACTTCTAGCTATGTTCACCACGTCACAAATTTGTGCACTTAGTGTAGAGTATAAGCTACATAAGATAAAACTGAACCCATAAGATAAAACTGAACCCTTAATAGACTAGCTGTGTTGGTAGCGCTCGTGTTGGTGTACATGCACTTAGACTAGCTGTGTTGGTGTACATGCACCTAGATTAGCTCCAGTTAACTTATTTCTTGCATGTGACACATGTACACATTAACATAAGATAAAGCACACTTAGCTCTAGTTAGCTTTAGTTATTGCATGTACAACTAAGCTTAACTTAGTTGCTTTTATGTATTTATTCTAAAAACTAATATTGTAGAATCAAATTTTTCATTCTTTTCTCAATTCTTGCTCGCTTCCTTCCTTCTCTTGCAAGCTTGTTTATTGTTTTGCAGATCTAGATCAGTGTATCTCAAAAATCTTACATGGTATCAGAGCATTGAGATTTGTAATCAGTGCACAAGCAATTTTATTTGCAGGTTCAGAAGATTGAAGCAACAACAAAGAATGGAGTCTAAATTGGAGTTTCCACAATCGACAATTCTCACTCCATATAATTATTTCGAATGGAAGCCAAAGATTCAACTTCATCTCAGAATTAGAAGCTTATTTCGAATAACCATGGAAACGGAAGTTGAACCAACATCGGCAATGGAGAAAATAAGATATTTCAATCGCATGGACGAGGCCTTTGGCATCCCATGTTTATCTATTTCTACGGAACTGCTATTTCATGTTGAATCATGTTCAACTCCAAATGAAATATGGAAAATTTTGGAAGGATTGTTTGGAAAACAGGATGAAATGCAAGGTCACATTCTCGAAAAATGAGTTAAACTCATTAGATCCGAGAAACTTTGAGAACATTCAAGATTTTTTCACAAGGTATAAAGCCTTGTTGGTTCAGCTGAAAGGATGCGGGATCGACAAATCCAAGCAAGAAAATCAGTTGATTCTTTCCATTTTATCAAAACTTGGTCCAGAGTATGCAGTATTCGTCTTTACATTCCACACAGTCAGATCTGCAACTGGTGCAGATTGGAAGATGCCCTCACTGGATTCTTTTATCCAGTCTTTGATGCATGAGCAAGATAAGCTCATCAAAATGGGCACACTTAAAAGTTCCAAAGCGCATGCACTTACTGTGCATGCAAAAGGAAAGGAAAATTCCAAAGACCATCAGAAAGGAAAAGGGAAGAAGGATCCTGATCCAAGAAAGGGAGGACATCCCAAACCCCCTGATGGATCATCTGGCTCAAAGGAAAGGAAAGGAACGAAAGGGCAATCAATGTGCAATTATTGCCACCGTGGTTTTCATCCTGAATCTGCATGCATGAAGAAGACTATAGATCTTATGGCGTAGACACTCTAGCAACACAATCTTGGAGACCACATTCCTGAGAATGCTATGAAGAAGTCTGGAGAAAAAGCACCAGATCCAAGAGGTAACGGGCATGCTTTGATTGCTCTTCATTCCGCACCACAAGAATGGATCATCGATTCAGGAGCTTCACATCATATGGCTTCTTCAAAAGAATCATTTTCTTCTCTACATGCATACTCAGGTCCTCCCATTCTCATGGGGGATAATTCTGCAGTTACAGCAACTGGACATGGAAGAGTGCAATTCGAAGATGGAAGTTTTGAAAATGTCTTGCATATTCCAAGGCTTTCTGTGAATCTTCTCTCAGTGTATCAGATGACACACACAGACAGCGGAAGGAAAGTGGAATTTACCCCAAATTCCGTGAGCATTTATGATATGCAAACCAATTTGAAGATTGCATCTGGAAAGGTAAATGATCAATCTCGTCTATATACATTTTCTGATTTTGTTCCTCAATCAGATTCTATTTTGCTACTTACGCATGCAAATGAAGAAAGTAGGATTTGGCACGAGAGATTTGGGCTCTTGAATTTCAGATATATGCAACAGCTTAGTAAGAAAGGGATGGTCAAAGGATTGCCAACCATTGAATTTTCAGATGGTGTTTGTAATGGATGTGCTCTTGGAAAGCATCCACAAGAAAAAGTCAAGAAGGGGCATGCATGGAAAGCCTCTTCACCTTTGGAACTTGTACACAGTGATCTCATGGGTCCATTTCCAGCTCTTTCAATGAGCAAAGCAAGATATGTGTTGTCATTTATAGATGATTACATGAGATTCACTTGGGTTTACTTCTTAAAACTCAAGTCTGAAGTTTTTCAACATCTAAATATTTTCAAAGCGCATGCGGAAAATCAATCTGGAAAACGCATCAAGATACTCCGCACAGATAATGGGACAGAATATGTCAACAAAGATATCAAGAATCTTTGTGATGAAGCAGGCATACAATTGCAGCATACAGTTCCTTACACTCCACAACAAAATGGCGTGGCTGAAAGGAAAAATCGATCTTTGAAAGAGATGGCTAATTGCATGTTGCATGCAAGATCTCTTCCGTTGAATTGTGGGCCGAAGCTATTAGTTGTGCCTCATACATCCAGAACAGATCTCCTCATAAATCTGTTACTGGAAAAACAACTTTTGAGGCTTGGACTGGCATGCAACCTGAAGTTAGTCATTTCCGCATTTTTGGATCTCGAGTATGGGCCCGCATTCCTCCAGAGAAGAGAAAGGCTTTGGAGCCTCAAAGCAAAGCATGCATGTTTGTTGGATATTCTGATGAAGTCAAAGGGTAAAGATTGCTTGATATCCACACTGAAGAGCTCTTTATTGAAAGGAGTGTAAAGTTTGACGAAGATATTTCACATGCACCAGTAGATGAACTTGTTACCAAGTTTCCATCACCACTCATTGATGAGTATGCAGATGAAACTTCAGACCAACATTCTGATGATGATGAGTCTCTTCCTGTGACCCATGTTAGACCACCAGTTGTTGAACATCGAGATCATACTTCTGCATGTAGTTCAGAAGATTCTCGACCACCTTCAACACAAAAATGGCGCAGCATGAGTGATATCCTTGATGATCCTGCCTCTATCCCTCTGTTTGAGGAATATCCGCAAGCACTCTTAGCTATGGAGCCATCCATGCCCATGCATGCTTATATGATGCATGGATCTGATCCACAAACTTATGCAGAAGAAAATGGGCATCCTAAATGGGAAGCAGCCATGGATGAGGAATATAACTCTCTCATTGAGAACCAGACTTGGGATTTGGTTCCGCTACCTTCAAATCGCAAACTTGTGAGATGCAAGTGGGTTTACCGGACCAAGAAAGCATCAAATGGCCAAGTTAGTCGATATAAGTCATGATTGGTAGCAAAAGGTTTTCAACAAGTACATGGTGTTGACTATGATGAGACTTTTGCTCCAGTGTCAAAAATGGATTCCACTCGGCTAGCTCTCTCCATTGCAGCAACAAGAGGATGGGAGGTGCATCATATGGATGTGAAGAATGCCTTTCTTCATGGTGATCTCGAGGAGGAAATCTACATGGAGCAGCCACCGGGATACATGAAGAATTCATCTCTGGTATGCAAACTAAAGAAGTCTCTCTATGGCCTCAAGCAGGGACCTAGAGCATGGTACGCGAAGATGGATTCTTATTTATTATCTCAAAATTTTGTACGCTGCAAATATGATTCCAATGTTTATTTTCTGAAGAAAATTGACTCCTTGTTGATCATAGTACTCTACGTAGATGATCTTTTGATTAACGGGTAGTTCAACTTCTGTCATTACTAACATCAAAACTGCATTGCATAAGAGGTTTTCTATGACCGACATGGGCTTGGTAAATTTCTTCCTTGGACTAGAGATCCATCAACATGATTCTGGCATTACCACTTCTCAACCAAAATATGCCAAAGATCTTTTGGCATGATTTCACATGAGTGACTGCAAGCCAGCAACCACACCTTTCTTATTAGGGATAAAGATTGAGAATGGAAAAGACACACCATTGGTTGATTGCACATTGTATTGCCAGCTTGTGGGAAGTCTTCTTTATCTCACTCACTCTTGTCCTGATCTCTCCTATGCTGTCGGAACAGTTTCCAGATACAGGCAGGAGCCACATGAGTTACACTGGAACGCTGCAAAGTGCATCCTTCGATATGTCCAGGGGACAATCACCTATGGGATTCATTATGCAGCCAATTGTTCTTTGAATCTCATCGGATTCACAGATTCAGACTGGGCTGGCGACACCATTGATCGCAAGTCTACTTCCGGTTATGTACTTAGTTTGGGATCCGGCCCAATTTGTTGGTCAAGTAAGAAGCAGGCTGCCATTGCTTTATCATCAGCAGAGGCCGAGTATAGAGGAGCAGTCAATGCCACTATTCAGGCAATTTGGCTACAACATTTCCTATCTGAGCTTGGGATTAGTGTCCATCATCCAACTGTCATCTAGTGCAATCAAAGTACACTAAAGTTTTGCAGAGATCCAGTGCAGCGGCAGCGTACCAAACACATCGAGATCCACATGCACTTCATTAGAGAACTCATTCATGATGGGATCATCGATGTTCAACTGTCCTAGTTCCGAGCAGATTGGTGACATCTTCACCAAGACTTTCACTGCGCAAAAGTTTCGATTCCTGCGAGATCGTCTCGGGGTGAAGCACACGACTGCCTAGCAGTTGTCTTTTCTCTACTTTTGCATTATATTTTGAGGGGTGTTTTCTTCCCACTGGGTTTTCTCTCTTTCCTACTTTTTTATGCATTGTATATGGGTACCTAAAATGGTCGTGTTGCCGAGACTCATTCATTTTGTATCACACTCACCTAAGTTATGCTTGGGGGGTGTTGGTGTACATGCACTTAGACTAGCTGTGTTGGTGTATATGCACCTAGATTAGCTCCAGTTAACTTATTGCTTGCATGTGGCACATGTACACATTAACATAAAATAAAGCACACTTAGCTTTAGTTAGCTTTAGTTATTGCATGTACAACTAAGCTTAACTTAGTTGCTTTTATGTATTTATTCTAAAACTAATATTGTAGAATCAAATTTTTCATTCTTTTCTCAATTCTTGCTCGCTTCCTTCCTTCTCTTGCAAGCTTGTTTATTGTTTTGCAGATCTAGATCTGTGTATCTGAAAAATATTACAGCTGGGTTGCCAATTCTGTGGAATAATGTTATTTGCAGTGAGCGTTCTTCCAATTGAAAGCGACTGCAACCGAATAGAAAATGGAGCTTGTAAAGGGCTGTTATTCAAACACCAATTTGCACCCCATGTCTGTTGCATTCCTTGCCATGTATCAGAGTTTACCTGCATACATGAGAATACAAACATGAATTTACTTGTAATGATGGATTGATAGACACAAGTGGAATTGAATTGATCTTTACATTAAAAAACCTGCTTTAGATCGACTGTGCCAAGATCACCATCTCCATCTTCGTATTCAACGAGGACAGCAAACCAATATTCAGTGGCGCCTGCGTTAACGTTGAGTGCGACATTCTTCCTCGGATATTCGCAAGGCACACTATACAATAACATAAGAAACGAAGGGTTATAGAGTAATCGAATAAAACGATACAAACACTATAAAGGAATTCAACTCTACCAAGTCCTCGAATCTATTCGACTGTGGAGTATGAGTAGATGAATACCATTGGAACAAAATAGAGACGACTCCAGCGTTAAGTAGATCTGAAGATGTACCAGGAGATGCCATGTTGCTGAACGCAGTACCACTGAGGTCAAAGTTTATTTTTCCAGAACCTGAGCAAATTCCATCAGGACATTCATCTGTAATAACCACCATCACCACATTCTGGGAACATAAACCATTCTCCGTGCACTTTCCCTGGTTACATGAAACATATAAAAAGTTAATTTTTCGTCAACTAGTGAAGAAGCTTTATAAATACCCAAACAGACCTGATAGCATGCTCTGCATCCTTTCCCGTCTTTGAATAGGGCCGGACTTCCTGCAGCTATTTTAGATTGGAAAGGGTTCTGATTCACCAGGCTGCCATATCCGCATGCAGCACCTGTTACAACGGATTAATTTAACTTCTACACTTGCACATTCATATCCTGAAATGATTCTCAAAGCTCAGGAGATAAATAATATAAATAAGGCAAAGAATCTTAACGTGTTTGAATATGTTGGGGACAGTGAGGGTTAGTAGATTGCTAAATACTATAAATATATTAATTATCAAAATTAAAAATTAAAAAATAAATAATTATCAGCCTAATTAAAGAACTTAGCGCTTCCCCTACCCTCGCTTCTGTCACCATTTGGACTGCCATACCATGTAGCAGTGGCTGGCTGCCAATCACCTCCTCCTTCTACTAACTTATGTTGACTTACATTCATACAAAGAGCGATTTCACAGCATATTAGCATTACATAAGCTACCTCATAAGCCAAGCAGAGCGTCATCTTCCTCATTTTTGAGATGAAGGTAGAAAGCATGGACGCTCAAAGCCTCTACTGCAATGCACATAAATAAATTGGGAGAATAGCGCGTATTTATAAGAGCTTTAAAACTGTAGCGATTTGGTCTGCGCAGTTGGGAATTTTCTGGTAAATTCCAAAACAAAATCACTGAATAGAGAAGACTGATCCGTTTTCCTCCAGGATCTTAACACAAGGAAGCTTAAAACAAATTATTTTATAAGGACATAGTGTTATACACACCCACAAAAGCTTTGTATTCATTAAAGTAAAATGCCTGATACAAAATTCATCCTCTTTCTCTCAAAGGGATTCACCAAGAACTTAAAAAAATTACTCTGTCTCTTTTTGAAAAGATTTACACTGCTGTGTGTAAATTTTTCATTTACATTTACTGCTGTAAAATTTTCTCCTTACTTTTCCTTCGCTGCTGCGAGTTTTACATAACATTGCTATAAACCAAATAAAATATCCACGCTGCTTCTGTTCTTCTATATTCGCACCGCTGTGTGTGTTTCATCTGCGCGCTGCTTCCCCTTACATTACAATGCATATACAATACATAATAAAACAAACATTACATGTTTTTTTACCTATGCTACTCCCGTGAATAATTAAAAACATTATAATTAAAATACTATTAGCTATGCCCATACTTTCGTGACTTACACAAATAACAAAATTAAAAACATTTACCTACAATATACGAACATGAGTAAATACCATTAAAGTCTTCACTGCAATAAATAGCGGTTAAACCCAAAACTTCATGTAATTTTCATGTGTAGGCTTGTATGCAACTTTAGCTTAATCGGATGGTGGACAATGTTGAATTCAATCGAACGGTTGCAATCAATATCGGGCGGACCTTTTCTACCGAACTTTACGTCCCGATGAAAAGTTGTTTTGCAAAACGTACAGAGGACATGTGTCAAAAAATGATTGCATCGGGTGCGTTTGGAGGAAAACCACTTTTCGTGAAAAGCGGTCCGATAAGGTCTGGTGGTTTTGTGCATTAAATGCGTGCAGTTTGAAATTACTATTTCAACAGTCCCCTTTAATTTCAACTGTTGGATTATCAGTCATACCCAAATATTTCCTCAAAAACTCAAAACTTTTCTGGTCCAATGGCTTGGTCAGAATGTCTGCAACCTGCTCCTGAGTCCTGGAATGTTGTAAAACAATTTCTCCACTGTTTACCAATTCTCTGATGCAGTGAAACCTTATGTTAATGTGTTGCGTTCTCTTATGAAACACCGAATTATTGGATAATGCAATAGCTGAGCTATTGTCACAAAAAATCATTGAACCTTTCGCCTGCTCTTGGCCTAAGCTCGTTAACATCTTTCTCATCTAAACTGTTTGACATGTTGCTGCTGTAGCTGCCACATATTCTGCGTCTGCTGTAGACAATGCTACAATATGCTGTTTCTTAGAAACCCATGAAATGGCTCCTGAACCCATGTGAAAAACATAACCAGATGTGCTTTTCCGATCATCTACACTTCCAACCCAATCATTATCAGTGTATCTAATTAAATATAAACATTCTGAAGTAGTATATAAAATACCAAATCGTTTAGTACCTTTAACATACCTCAGAATTCTTTTTTCTGCCTTCCAATATGCTTCTTTTGGCCTCTCCATGAATCTGGAAACTAAACTAACAACAAACATTATATCTGGCCTAGTTGCAGTCAAATACATTAGGCTGCCAACCATGCTCTTATACAAGCTATGATCAAAATCCTTGCTGTTGTCCTCTTTGCTGAGTTTTAATCCCATCACTGTGGGAGTGATTGCTACCTTGCACTCTTGCATCTTAAATCTTTCCAATATTTTATTAACATATCTTTCTTGTGAGATAAAAATCCCATTTTCATTTTGATCTACTTCTATTCTTAAGAAGTATCTCAGTAAACCCATGTCAGTCATCTCAAATTCTTCTTTCATGACTGATTTGAAATTTTCAATGAGGTAGTCATCATTACCTGTAAAAATAACATCATCAACATAAAACACAACAATTGGTATTTTATCATATTTTTCTTTGATGTAGAGGGTGGGATCTCCCTCACACTTTTCAAATCCATTTTCCTATAGATAGGAATCTATCCTGTTGTATTACGCTCTTGGTGGTTGCTTCAGCCCATAAAGAGTTTTCTTCAATCTACACACTTTGTGCTCTTGGCCATTCTTTTCATAGCCTGGAGGTTGTTCAATGTAAACCTCTCAAATTAACACTCCATTTAGGAATGCTCACTTCACGTCCATTTGGAAAACTTTCCATTTGTTTTGTGCTGCGATGGATAGCACTGCTCTCATGGTTTCCATTCTAGCAACCGGTGCGAAAGTTTGCTCATAGTCTCTGCCATACTGCTGCTTGTGTCCTTTGACAACAAGTCTTGTCTTGTGTCTTTCTATTTTTCCTTCAGCATTACTCTTGGTTTTATAAACCCATTTAACTCCAATGACTTATTTTTCTTTTGGTAGCTCAACCAAATCCCATGTCTTGTATATTTCTATGGCATTGATCTCCTCATCCATAGCTTCTACCCATTTCCTATCCTTAATAGCATCTTCGAAATGAATAGGGTCATCAACATGACAATATAAAGCAAATAAAGAATTCATACCTTCATTTGCTGCCTCTTGCTCATAAATATCACTTAAATTTCTGAACTTCTTACCTCTTTCATTTGCTGTACAAGTGCTTGAAGATGCACTTGAATTTCCTCCTTGTGGTGTTCTTCGAGAAGCACTTTCATTTCTCCTCAAGGGTGTCTCTTGCTGTCCTTGTGTTGGCACTGCTGTTTGGGGATGTATTTCAGTGATCTCCTCATCATCTTCATCATGAGACAAACAATTTTTAACATTCATTGTTCTCTCTATGCTTCCATCCCAAGCTTCCTCAATGACTTGAACATCTCTGCTCACAAAAAACTTCTTGTTAGATTGGATATACAACCTGTAAGCTTTGGATTCCTCACTGTATCCAATGAAAATACATTTATCCCCTTTGCTGTCCAACTTCCTCCTTAGCTGATCTAGAATGCGGGCATAAGCCACACATCGAAAAACTTTCGTGTGGGTGACTTCTTGCTTTCACCCACTCTATGCTTCTTCTGGCACTCTGTTCATGACTGCTTTTGTAGGACACCTGTTCAAAATATATGCTCCACAATTTACAGCTTCAGCCAAATAATCATTTGGCAAATGTTTTTCCTTCAACACACTCCTCGCCATATCCATGATGGTCCTATTCTTCCTTTCGACAACTCCATTTTGCTGCGGAGTGTACCTAGCTGTAAATTGCTTATGAATTCCATTTTCTCTACAAAACCATAGGAATTCCTTGGAGATATACTCACCTCCTCTGTCAGTTCTTAGAACTTTGATATGCAGCCCACTTTGGTTTTCTACAAGTGCTTTGAAATTTCGAAATTTTTCAAACACTTCTCTTTTTTTTTTTTCATGAAATAAACCCAAGTTTTTCTAGTAAAATCATCAATGAATGTTAGAAAATATTGGCTGCCTGCAAGTGATCAAGTTTGCATCGGTCCACATACATCTGAGTGAACGATCTCTAAGGGTGCTTTTGCCCTTATGTTTTTCCCTCATGGAAAACTTTCTCTGTGTTGCTTCACCAAGATACAACCTTCACAAAGGCTGTCCGGTTTCTCTATCAATGGTAATTCTTTTACCATTCCTTTTTTACTCAACAAGTTAAGACCTCCAAAGTTGATATGTCCAAATCTCAAGTGCAACAACCAATTTTTATCCTTTGGTACACTTTGAAAAGCCTCTTGGGTAACTGCTGCAATTACTTCTTTGTTTTTCAAATCTATCTTTATTCTGAGAGGGAACATCCTGTTCCTCATCATCTTCACTTCAACAATATATCTTTTGCTGGGTGCTCTATCCATGATGGTGCATACATCATTCACAAAGAAAACATTGTACCCCTTTTGAACAAGCTGACCAATACTTAAGATGTTACATTTCATTCTGAGAACATAATAGACATCTGCTATGGTTTTCTTTTCCCCTTTCTTTGTAAATATTTTAACTTCTCTTTTTCCCATAACAGAAATTTTATTATCAGTCCCAAGTGTGACTTGTGATTTCACATTTTGATCTAAAGCAAAAAACAGGGCTATGTTTCCTGTCATTTGGTTGCTGCAACTAGAGTCTAGAAACCGTATATCATCACTCTTTGTTTCAGCCATATTACAAGCTATCAACAAATTGTTTTGGGTGATGTTTTCTCTAGTGATATTTGCACTAGATCTATTATTCATATCATGGTGCTTCTTCCTACATTCATTTGCATAATTCCCATATTTTTTACAATAATAACATTGGACATTGGATTTTTCATACCTTTGTCCTGCAGCATAATGATGTCCACTTTGTTCGTCGCTGCCTTGGCCTTTGTTCTGATTTGGATTGTTGCCTCTTCCTTGAGTGTTTGCTAGACTGTTTCTTCCACCTCTGTTTTGGCTTCTGCCTCTTCCTCTCTTGTTTCCTCTACCTTGACCTCTTCCTCTTCCAAAGGACATCTGGGTCTTGAAGGCTTGTTTTAGAGATGAGTTTTCATTTCTACTCAACCTCTGCTCATGTGTTATCAGTGATACATGAAGTTCATCAACTGAAATTTTGAGAGATCCTTTGTCTCTTCTATGGTGGTGACAATCACATCAAACTTTGAGGGTAGGACCCTCAATAGTTTCTCCACAATCCTCCTTTATTCAAGAATTTCTCCATGAGTCCTTATTTGTGTGACCAGGCCAATTACATGTGTGAAGAATGAGTCAATATTATCTGACTCCTTCATGCAAAGATTTTCAAAATCTCTCCTCAGCAACTGTAGTTTTGTTGTCTTCACTTTCTCCATGCCATGATAGGCTGTCTTGAGAGTTTTGCATGCTTCTTTGGATGTCTTGGCTGCTGCTATCCTTGGAAACACACTCTCATGCACTGCTTGATACAAAAATACCAGAGCTTTGGAATCCTTTTTCCTATTGCTTTTCAATAGATATTTCTCTGCCTGAGTTAATCTGTTAAACTAATTTTCATCTGCTGGTTCTTCAAACCCATATTCAACTAATTCCCATAAATCTTGGGAAGCAAACAGGGCTCTCATGGTTATTGCCCAATAGTCATAGTTTTTCCCATTAAACTGTGGGAGATGAGTATTAAACATACCCATGCTAGTGCTGGTGCTAGCCATTCTTGCACTGTTAACTATGCTTCAAATACTTGACTGTGTATTTAAAAATCACTGACTATTCTCAACAACAACACAAAAAACTAGCTTGAGAAATACCTTGGATTTTTAACTGAGTCTTCACTCTGTTGGAGAAGCTGTTGCAACAAGAAGTCCTTCCTTCAGCTTCTTTGACACCTTCAAAGAGCCTGGACAAGCTCTAATACCATGTTGGGAATTTTTGATAATTCCAGAACAAAACAACAGAGAATAATGCTCTGTTTTTAACAGAGGATCTTAACACAGGGAAGCTAAAATTGTTTGGGAGAACAGAGTTTCACTTGCACAATAAAAGCTTTGTATTCATTAATAATAACAACAGTTGTTACAAATTTCTTCCTCTTACAGAGGGATTTCACTAGGAACGTTTCAGTTCCACAAAAAAAAAATTACTCTGTCTCTCCTTTCAAATTTACACTGTTGTGTGTAAATTTTTTCTTACATTCACTGCGATGAGTTTCCTTTTCATTACATATTCAACAACAAACAAAACAGGACATATATAATTTTACTTGCCATACTCCAGTTAAAAATAAAAAACAATAAAATTAAAATCTTACCAACGTTACGAAACGGAGTAAATTTCATTAATTACATTACTAAAAAACTGGCGGTCAAACAAAAATTCCATTTCACGTCATGCAATGTGGTGCAGGCCTGTATTTTGAACTTGATTTCAATCAGACGACTGAGATCGGTTTGAAGAAGGTGACATATGTGATTTGCGATTGGATTGCTTCGCAAAATCACTCGGTGGAAGAGAGAAGTGGAGCACTAACATATGGTTGTGATTTACGATTGGATCGCATCGCAACGTCGCAATCGGCAGAAATCACTGGGCGTAGCGAAAGGAAACATGGTGTGTATGTGATTTGCGATATGTGATAAGATCGCATCGCAAAATAAAAATAATGTTGCAGTTGAAATTATCATTTCAACATGTTATATATATAAAGAGAGAGTGGGGGAGAGACTTACTCTTTTTATTATCAACAACAATATATTTCAAATAATAGAAAATGATAGGGTCCTCGTGTGGTATGGTACGCTTTTGCTTGTAGGACGAATTACTGTGGGGAGTAGCATGGTTGCAAAAAGCCTCAGGGAGTGTATCATATCTCACCTACATTCAATCAAATGGGTAGAATCTTGGCGCCGATGACAAGGTCAATTTATTCAGCTAAGACGAAAAACATGCAAGAACGAGAGTTCTTTTGGCTAAGGTTAAATTATGCACCAACCTAAAGTCATACTCCTAACTATATTGGATTAAAGACACATCATGCTTGCCCTCCATATGTCCGAAAATCGTCATTCTATTTCTCCAATATTATTTTTCACCCCAAATGTTGCCTTCGGTGTGTAGGAAGTTCCGACATAAAATTCCAAGTCCTTTGAGGAATACAAGGGCCATGCTGACAACTTCATTTCCTCTCTCTTGCCCGGAACACCATCTTATCAGGCGCAGTACACACGAGGTTAACCTTCATGAGAACTAACAATACTCCCTTAGAGTATTCACCTTATAAATTTCGTAGTGCTATTTAGCCCCTGTTGAGCGTAGCGGACTTGTTTGGCTTGGACAGATGAAACAATTTAGAATAAGTTATTTGAATTGAGGTTTTGCAGGGGGCTACTCTTCGATAGAGTGATAGAAATTTGCAATATGTGACGTCCACAGCTTTTCTACTTTTAACTTATGCAAAATACTTGAGCGTTTCCAACCAAGTGGTGAGATGCGGAAATATCATAGCTACTCCAGCCCGGATACGTACTCTTGCGAAAAGACAGGTACAATCACTCAGTACTATTTTTTTTATGCCTTTGGGGCAGCGATGGTGCTGTTAGGCCTAATGGTGATCGTTATCTTCTAAGTTATATTTCTGAATAGGTGGACTATACACTGGGAGACAACCCACTGGGAATGTCATACATGGTGGGTTATGGTGCCAAGTTTCCACAGCGCATACATCAGAGGGGTTCGTCGTTGCCTTCCAAATACAACCATCCCCAAAGGATTACCTGTAACGATGGCTTCCAGTGATTGTATAGCAACGGTCCCAATCCAAACATTCTGGTTGGTGCTGTAGTTGGAGGACCCGACAACAATGACCGCTTTTCCGATGGGCGCAATGACTATGCGCACTCTGAACCCACCACTTATATCAACGCTCCATTCATTGGCTCCCTTGCTTATTTGGCACAGTACGGTTCGTTTTAGTAGCGGTTTCCATACTGTTCCACTTCTCCGCAACAATATCCTAACGAACAATAAGGCTCCACACTGTCTATATACTTCTACACTTATAAAATCTGCTCTCTATTCATATGTTTTTACTTTCCTTTGCTTTCTTAGGATGAAGGGGATGATCTAGTCTATCAGTATCTTCACCTACTAGTGGTAGAAAATCATCGCTTGACCTACAAGCCATTTATAGAATCTCTGAGTTTCATGTCGTTTCACACTTCATATTTGAAAAAACTTACGTATGTATTATATCAACATGGTGAATATCGCATTACGTAGATTCCAAGTTTCTCTTTCAGTTAGTACAAATCTCAGTCAATTACAACAACTTTGAAGGGATAAAACGTTGCTAAATATACATGGTAATAAGGACTATTTTTTTTGCCATTTGATGAATGACTATCAACGCCATTTACCTCACCAAAGGCCACTTTAAAGCAGTTGGATAGCTTGCATGGTCTTAATATCTAGGTCACCTTGGTCAATGTTCTTCACGCTCTCTTATCTCTTGGTAATGTATCATAAATTTTTATATCTAGGTCACCTTGGTCAATGTTCTTCACGCTCTCTTATCTCTTGGTAATGTATCATAAATTTTTATATCTAGGTCACCTTGGTCAATGTTCTTCACGCTCTCTTATCTCTTGGTAATGTATCATAAATTTTTATATCTAGGTCACCTTGGTCAATGTTCTTCACGCTCTCTTATCTCTTGGTAATGTATCATAAATTTTTATATCTAGGTCACCTTGGTCAATGTTCTTCACGCTCTCTTATCTCTTGGTAATGTATCATAAATTTTTATATCTAGGTCACCTTGGTCAATGTTCTTCACGCTCTCTTATCTCTTGGTAATGTATCATAAACTTTAGTGAGTTAGGATAGGTTTTCATTATTTGAAAAAAAATATTCAAATTTTTTTTTTTCATAAGTTTTATGATTGATAATTTTTGAAGGTTTTCTAAATATCTAATTTAGGTAGTTTTTAAGTAAAGATTTGATGTATATAGTTCTTAATGTAAAAAAATTGTAGAATTAGATTAGTTTTTATGTGATGATTCTTTCAAAATTCTTTTAATGAAAGTAAAATAGTTGTATTCAAATATATGTGAAGATATTTAAGTCAAATTAATAGTTTTCATTTAATGTGTTTACAATTTTTTTTTCAATAAAATCATGGTTTTGTATTTTAATTTAAATTTCAATATGTTTTTTAACGGGTAAATTAAGTTATTTAATAAAAGATGAAAATGTTTTTTTTTTCTTTTTATTTGGTAAAAATATTTTTTTATTGATAAAAAAGAGTTGCATATATATTTTGAATTTCCAAAAATAATCAAAATTTTCAAGAGTTTAGTAAGAGTAAACAATTACAAAACTACCTCAATAATCATAACAATATAGAAGTTATCTTCTTCCTTTTTTGTATTTAAGATTTTAAAGGGGAAATTCCTTTGACATTTACATGACCTTTTCATATTTAATTAAGTGTTCACCATCTTCTATGGTATGAAACATAAAACTCAATTATGAGGAATTAAGTCTAATTGCTTGCTTCTAAGAGGCCTTATATAAAATCCTAGCCTCGTGAACTAGCATGACACACTTTCTTCTAAGATAGGCATTATACAAAATCCTAGCCTCGTGAACTAGCATGAACAACACATCTTTTCCATGCCATGGGTAATCCATATCCATACTAGTAGGGATTTGGTCATATCCCCAGATTATTGTAAATATTTTATTTTTACTGCAGTAAAAAAAAAGAACATTATCTGTTGTATGAACTTATATTTTGTTTATTTAATGGAAATTAAAAAAAATGATGATGATGATGATTTCCTAGATATAACTTCTGTGGAGGAAGTTAAGTCATGAATAAATGGAAAAAAACGGTTGCAAACCCTAACCGCCCCTTTCCCCAACCGTGGAAATGTTTTCCAAGAAAAGAGGAAAAAAGGGGGGCTGTGCTGTAGAGGACAGGCAATAAGGAAATGCTAAGGGATTTTTTTCTACCATGTCTGGTGAGGACCAGATGGTATAAGTGCAGAGCACTGCAACTAGCAAAGATAGTTGTCTTTGAGCAAGCTAGGGGGGAGACTGGTCTCAAAAGACAGTCTTAAGGTTGCGTGGATTGACTAGCTGCAAAAGCAGTGGTGACCACATTCAGAGACACAGAAAAGGAGAGCTCATACAGAAGATAACACAGGTACACGATCTTAACCAGTTCCAAAAAAGAAAAAGATAGTTGTCTTCTTTCTGTAGTTGTAAGTTCCTTAATTAGAGAAGTAGTTCTCGGTTTAAAATGTTAACTGATGGGGTAGATGTGCATTTCTATCTTTCATTTAAAAAAAAGGGGTCAAAACATAGGATTACAGGGTGTCTATCTCTGTTAGGTAATGTTTTCATTTTCTCAAAAATTCTACTCGATAGTAATTATTATTAAGCTGAAAAATGAAAGAATAGTAGCAAGGAGATACAATTATATAATTCTTACAATAGCTAGTTAATCAAGAAAGTAAGGAGCCATAGAAAAATAAAATAAAATAACATTAGGGGTGCTGACAGTCACCAAGGGTTCTTGTGAAATTAACAAGCAGGTTCTGTGCTATACATAACTCAAATTGTAGGCAGCTCGCCTTAAAAGATTAACATTTTCTAGTAGTCAAGAAACCCCTGAAACCTAAAAGTAAGAACAAAGACCTTTCCAGGATTAACGCTAGCGGGAGAGGCAAAGAAGGCTGTTGAGAGGTACTGAATCACATCTTTAGGCTACTGTAAACATGCGAAACTGTGGACACATTTTCCAGAGAACCAAAACTTCTAACAATTCCCAGGTTAAACTAGAAAGTAAAACCCTTGCGTTATATGCTAGTACTGAGTTCTGTTGAATGCATGCACACAGAGTCCAAGTATAGGTAAAAACCGCAGTTCAAGGTGGTGACAAGACATGCAAGTATGAAGTGGTAGCTAAGTCCCGAGCAGGGTTGAAGCTGTAAACGAGGCCCGTAGTCTGAGGACGAGGGGGCCCAATAGCGAAATCCTTATAACCATCATCTGTTTTCGAAGGAAATGGGAAGGGGAAACAACCCTCCTGGCAGAGATTACCCATGTAAGAAGCCCGTAGGTTGAAGAGGTTAAGTTTTTACAGCCTGAAAAGTAAACCTAGTGGTATAACAAAAAGACAACTCAGCAAGGAATAGGGTCAGGAACCCTCTGTAGACAATACCAAAACCTTACAGCAAACAGTCTGGTTGCGAAGGGTTAGATGGGGTTTGGTCTGTCTAAGACTGTATCATCATCGGGAAATTTTATATTTGTAACAACCCCAAATATTCCTTTACAAACTGTGTTAATTCCAGTATTTAGTACACAAGGGTAAGCAAGGAAATGAGTGATGCAACACATGAATTCCTGAGATGAGGTGAAGATAAGCAAGCCCATAGTTGTATATATATGTAAACATTCGAAAAAATACAAAACTGTATTCACACAAATGGGGCTCCAACTGCTAGCTAGAGTATTCTTACCAAACAGTGAACTAAAACTTTCCAGTAGAAGAATAGAACCCGTATATCCATCAAATAAAACAACAGGAACTACACAGTTACAGTGCAGGAGTAAATGTCCAAGCTAACAAGCACATAGTGCTTATAAATGTATACATTTGGGTAGAACCCTTAATTTAAAAACTCTGAATCCTACTTAAACTGTCAACCAAATTGCAGAGTCGGCAACATCGTTTAACATGAGCCTTACCCGGCCTGGGTTTTCATATCTCAGCCAGAGTAGCACATACTCGTATTGGGTGAAGCCATTGTTGTACGTGTGTGACTCCAAGCAACTCGAGCCTTAACCAGAGCAACCTCCTGTGTATAATTCATAGACAAGAAATATGGTTAAAGCATTTTTTTTGCAAAGAACCTTTAGCTGTAGTTAAAACGAGGAAGCAAATCTTAAAACCGAATGAACATGCCAGTATGAGAGTGATTTGGTTACCTGTAAAACTTATTATACCACTGTCATTCAAGAAAATGAACATGAGTAAACATGTTCTAGTTGAGAAACAGGGTTGCGAACTGAAGAGCGTCCTGGAGCAGTTTTGCGGAAGGGTGGAATAACCAAATGAGAGCCATCCCAGTGAAACCCAAGAATGTTGATACCCCAGGTGAGATACCTCTGTCGGATCTCTCGAAGGGAGCTATACCATCAATCTGGCAGGGATCCCAATTGAAGCTGATGCAACCAGTCAGTCTGCCCCAAAGTTTGTACTGAACAATGCAGGCAGAATTTATTGACATCCTGACCTGGCATGGCATGCCACACGATGGAGTATCAATTAAAAATAAATGAGACGTTGGGTGGATCACACCACGATCAGTATTTGTTCCCTACGCCGAGAACCCCTCTTGTCCTCAGTACAACTGCGATATGAGAATTATCTAGAGCCATGTAACAAAATTAAATATTGGAGTACGAATTAGACAGATCAACAACATGCAATAACTCCTCAAATGCGGTAGAAATTAGCAGGGTAAAAAAAAAAAATTATGATGGAGATGTTACAAGTGGTATCGGAGCTAAGTTATAAAAATGTGGCCTCTGGGTAATGGTATAATAAAAGAAAGGGCCAATAGACTATATATTTACACTTTAGTTCATCTTTAATGAGTAAAAGAAATAACTAATGTGATAACCATTTACTGTCGCTTGTTTGTGGTAAGCACAGGTAAACAGGGGACTGACAACATGAGGAGAACATATAGTGCATCACATAGGTTTGTGGTAGGTCAGGGACCTGTAACGGGTCCTAGAGGCAGCCCTGAATTATGGGTCCAACTGGGTGAGGAGGCACGCAATACCAACTTGGCAATTTTGGAATCAGTACAACAGCTGAAGAACAAAATGGCCTGATTACGGGAAGATAACGTCAAGTTAACAATGGAGCACGAGAGGATCATAAAAAGCCTATCTGACAGATAGAACCAACAGCCACCAAACCCCAACACTGAGCAACAAAGAATATCAAGAGAATAAAATCACCCCACTGATCCCGAAGAGTCAGAGGGAAGGAAGGAGGAACGCTCGGATAATATTTTCGAGCAACAGACATCCAAAAGACAATGGATTCAATTATAAGGGGAGTTCTGTAAAATAAAGCCACCACACTTCGATGGAGAACAGGAGGAAGCATCCCAGGCCTAGTTGATAAATATGAACAAATACTTCCAGCTATATGAATACGATCATAACCTCAAGGCACGATTGGCCATTTTCCAGCTACAAGGAATGGCCACCCTGTGATGGGAGGAAGTTAAGATGGTAAAAGGGATAAGCAAACAGACTGTCACTTGGGAGAAATTTCAACGATACTTTAAGGAAAGGTACTTGAATGAGCGCTTCTATGACAAGAAGGCAAGGGATTTTCATGACCTGCGTTTGGGGCAGCAAACTATGGACGAATTTATTACTCGTTTTACTTCCTTATTCCGCTATGTGCCTTATATCCGGGAAGAGAAAGCTAAAGTACCGAGGTTTGTTAGCAGCCTACCTATAAGTATTAGGGAACAAATTGAATTTGAAAACCCAAAGACGATGGACGAGGCTATACGCAAGGCCCGAATTTGCTACCAACAGAGCAAGCAAAAGGGAGAGCTTCCGGGTAAGAAATGGGGTGATAAGAGAAGCAGTAAACTGACTGGTGGTACTAAGAGAAACCGTGGTGGAGGTAATAAAGGATTCACTAAAGGGAAAATAAACAAAAACTCACATAAGAGTTCACACTGATTAAAGTCCCCCAATGAGTCTCGAATTAATGATCAATCCAGAAAAATAGACAATGAGGGAACAACAAGGCCCCCAGTGCAGTGTTGGGGCTGTGGAGGCCCTCATTATGTGAAAAACTGCCCTCAGCAAAAGGGAGTCGAGCAAGTTTCCCAGGTCTATGAAGCCTCAACCATTGGTGATGTAGAAAGGAGTCTGCCAAAGATTAATGTCACTCTGGAAGATCGTCAGGCGGAGTACTAGCCAACCATGGTGGAGTTTGAAGGTAAGCTCTGAGACCTTGCTGTAACTGTTTTAATTGACCCTGGTGTAACATTAAGTTATATTATTCCTAGAATTGTGGAGCACTATAAGTTAAAATATTTTAAGTTTAAGGACCCCTGGCTAGTCCAGTTGGCCACAGGGGAAAAAAGGTGGGTAGTGGCTAAGGTAAAAAATTGCCCTCTAAAAATAGAGGGACAGACAGTGACAACAGATTTAAATGTGCTTCCCCTTGGCTTGTATGACATATTGATTGGTATGGACTGGTTAGAAAAACACTGGTCCATAATCAATTGTAAAACCAAGACTATCAGTTATAAGGATGAGCTTGGAATAAAACAAGAGATGCAAGAGATTAAGCGGCCAGTGTAGATTCGGCCCATAACTGCCTCCCAATTAGCCAAATGCATCAGAAAAGGATGTCAGATTTATGCCATCCAAGTGGGGTATGTTGATTCAAGAAATAAAACAACCACATTAGAAGATATTCCAGTGATATAGGAATTTTCCAATGTATTCCCGGAGGAGATTCCCGAGCTGCCACCCAAAAGGGACATAGATTTTACCATTGAATTGGTGACAGGAGCAACCCCAGTTTCTCGAGCACCCTACAGAATGAGCGTACCCGAATTGACAGAACTAAAGATGCAGTTACAGGAGCTGTTGGAAAAAAAATACATTCGCCCCAACATGTCCCCTTGGGGAGCCCTAGTATTATTCGTTAAGAAAAAGGATGGGACTCTCCGCATGTGTATGGACTACTGTCAGTTAAAAAGATTGACAATTAAAAACAAGTACCCCCTACCTCGCATTGACAAACTATTTGACCAAGTGAGAGGGGAAACAGTGTTGTCAAAAATTGATTTACGATTAGGATATCACCAAATCCAGATCAGAGAGGAAGACATAGCTAAGACAACTTTTAGGACTCGATACGGCCACTACGAGTTTGCAGTGCTACCCTTCCGGTTGACTAATTCCCCCACCACCTTTATGTGCCTGATGAACAACGTGTTTCACCAGTATTTGGATAAATTTGTGCTGATCTTTATTGACAATATACTGATTTACTCTTAGACTATGGAGGAGCATTAGGAGCACCTCAAGTTAGTATTATAAACCCTACGAGAACATCAGTTATACGCCAAGTTTAGTAAATGTGAATTTTTCAAAGAACAGATACAGTATTTGGGCCATATCATTACTAAGGAGGGAATCGTCGTGGACCCTGAAAAGATAAGGACAATTATGGAACGACCAGTACCCAAAGATGTGGCGGACATCCAATCTTTTATGGGATTGGCAGGCTATTATAGGCATTTTGTAGAGGTATTTTCAAGAGTAGCTTATCCAATTACATCTTTACAGAAAAAGGGAAGAACTTTCAGATGGACCCATGAATGTCAAAGAAGCTTTGAACAACTCAAACACTTACTCACCATGGCACCTATTCTAAGTATAGTCGATCCTAGCAAAGATTATATGGTATGCACTGACGCAATTAAAGAAGGAGTTGGAGGTGTGTTGATGCAGGAGGGAAAAGTGATATCATATGAATCAAGGAAGTTAAAAGAGCATGAGCAGAAATATTATGCTTATGATCTAGAGTTGGCAGCTATGATTCATGCCCTGAAAATGTGGCGACATTATCTGGTGGGAAGAAAATTTCTGCTATTGACAGATCACCACAATCTGACCAATTATTTTAGCCAGCCCACATTAAATGCAAGGCCGACAGAGTGGGTGGACTTCCTAGGCAGTTTTGATTTTGAGATCAAGCATCTAAAATGGAAGGAGAACAGGGTGGCATATGCTCTGAGTCGGAAGTTTCATTGCCTATATGAGGTTTCTTACAGTGAAGGGAAAACCCCTTTGGGGAATTGATAAAAAAAGGCAGCTAAACAAGATACTGTTTATCAGGAAATAAAACAGCAAATATAGCTACTGAACAAGGAAAAATAGTTGGATTATGCTTTGGATGCTGCTGGAATGTTGTATTATAAAGTAAGGTTGTACGTACCCAATCAAAACAGTATTAAAAATCTGATATTAGATGAGTTTCATAAGAGTCATTATCCGGACACCTAGATTATCAAAATATGATCACCGCACTCCAAAAAGAATATTACTGGTTGGACCTGAAGAAAGAGGTTGAAGGGTACTTAGCTCGATGTCTTGAGTGTCAGCAAATTAAAGCTGAACACCAGCATCCAGCAGGGTTATTTCAACCATTACCCATTCCGGAATGTAAATGGGAAACCATCTCCAGGGACTTTATAACAGGTTTGCCTCAGTCAAAGAAAAATAATGACTCCATCATGGTGGTTGTCGATAAGCTAAGTAAAGCAGCGCACTTCATACCGGTGCAATATACATTCAGAGTGGTACAGATCACCCATGTGTTCATGCAAAACATATTTAAGCTACATGGGTTACCGAAGACCATAATTTCAGACCAGGATGTGAACTTTACATTAGTCTTTTGGAAAACGTTGTTTGAGGAATTGGGAACTCAGCTGAACTTTAGTACAACATATCACCCTCAGGATGATGGGCAAACTGAACAGGTGAATCAGGTGGTAGAAGACATGTTGAGGGCATATGTGATGCAGCAACCAACCAAGTGGGAGGACTATCTTCACTTGGTTGAGTTTGCATACAATAATGGTTACAACTCATCATTGCAGATGAGTCATTTTGAGATGTTGTATGGGCGGAAGTGTCGCACCGCCTCAAGCTGGAGTGGACCGGAAGACAAAGTGATGTTAGGTCCCAAAATGCTCAAGCAAATGGAGGAATTGGTAAAAAAGGTGCGTTCTAATCTGAAGGTAGCTCAGGATAGGCAAAAGAACTTTGTTGACCGGAAAATAAGGTTCAAGGAATATCAGGTTGGTGATCATGTGTATGTGAGGATTTGAGCAAAGAAGAGCACATTACAGTGGAGCGGGTGCACTAAGTTGGCACCTCGGTATTGTGGACCATTTCAGATCTTAGCCAGAATTGGGCAAGTGGCTTACCAGCTCACTCTGCCTAGTCACATACGAGTCCACAATGTCTTTCATGTTTCTGTGTTAAAGAAATATGTATACAATCCTAAACATGTGATTAATTGGCAAGATATTCAGGTGAGAATTTTCTCCAGTAAATCAATCTACATGTTTCCTTTTTAAGGAAAGACTGACTCAGGAAGTTTCTTGTTGCAGGTAGAACCGGAAGGAGAAATCCGAGTCGAACTGCTGAGCATAATAGACCGGAGAGAAGTCACGCTATGGAAGCGGGATATTACCCAACTTAAAGTGCAGTGGCAGCACTTTGGGCCAGATGAGGCCACTTGGGAGGATGAAGAGCTCATGAAACAGGCTTATCCAGGGTTGTTTACAACCAGAAGACATCGGGACGATGTCTAAATTCAAGGGGGGAGATGTCATATCCCCAGATTATTGTAAATATTTTATTTTTACTGTAGTAAAAAAAGAGAACATTATATGTTGTATGAACTTATATTTTGTTTATTTAATGGAAATTAAAAAAAATGATGATGATGATGATTTCCTAGATGTAACTTCTGTGGAGGAAGTTAAGTCATGAATAAATGGAAAAAAATGTTTGCAAACCCTAACCGCCCCTTTCCCCAACCGTGGAAATGTTTTCCAAGAAAATAGGGAAAAAGGGGGGTTGCGCTGTAGAGGAAAAGCAACAAGGAATGGCTAAGGGATTTTTTCTACCATGTCTGGTGAGGACCAAATGGTATAAGCGCAGAGTGCTGCAACTAGCAAAGACAGTCATCTTTGAGCAAGCTAGGGGGGAGGCTGGTCTCGAAAGATAGTCTCAAGGTCGAGTGGATTGACTAGCTCCAAGAGAAGTGGTGACCAGATTCAGAGACACTGAAAAGGAGAGCTTGTACAGAAAATACTACAGGTATGCGGTCTTAACCAATTCAAAAAAAGAAAAAGATAGTTGTCTTCTTTTTGTAGTTGTAAGTTCCTTAATTAGAGAAGCAGTTCTTAGTTTAAAATGTTAATTGATGGGGTAGCTATGCATTTCTATCTTTTATTTAAAAAAAGGGGGTCAAAACTTAAAATTACAGGGTGTCTACCTCTGTTAGGTAATATTTTCATTTTCTCAAAAATTCTACTCAGTAGTAATTATTATTAAGCTGACAAATGAAAGAATAGCAGCAAGGAGATACAATTATATAATTCTTACGATAGCCAGATAATCAAGAAAGTAAGGAACCATAGAAAAAGAAAATAAAATAACATCAGGGGTGCTCACAGTCACCAAGGGTTCCTGGGAAATTAACAAGTAGGTTCTATGCTATACATAACTCAAATTGCAGGCAACTTGCCTTAAAATATTAACATTTTTTGGTAGTTGAGAAACCCTGAAACCTAAAAGTAAGAACAAAGGCCTTTCTAGGATTAACGCTAGTGGGAGAGGCAAAGAAGGCTGTTGAGAGGCACTGAATCACGTCTTTAGGCTACTGTAAACATGCGAACTGTGGACACATTTTCCAGAGAACCAAAACTTCTAACAGTTCCCAGGTTAAACTGGAAAGTAAAACCCTTGTGTTATATGCTAGTACTGAGTTCTGTTGACACATGCACACAGAGTCCTAGTATAGGTAAAAACCCCTGTTCAGGATGGTGACAAGACAGGAAAGTATGAAGAGGTAGCTAAGTCCCCGGCAGGGTTGAAGCTGTAAACAAGGCCCGTAGTCTGAGGACGACGGGGCCCGAAAACAGAATCTTTGTAACCATCATATATTTTCAAAGGAAATGGGAAGGAGAAACAACGCTCCTAGCGGTGATTACCCATGCAAGAAGCTCGTAAGTTGAAGAGGTTAAGTTTTTACGGCTTGAAAAGTAAACCTAGTGGCATAACGGAAAGAAAACTCAGTAAGGAATAGGGTCAGGACCTCTCTGTAGACAATACCAGAACCTTATAGCGAACAGTCTAGTTGCGAAGGGTTAGATGGGGTTTGGTTTGTTTGAGATTGTATCATCATCAGGAAATTTTATACTTGTTTACAACCCCAAATATTCCTTTACAAACTGTGTTAAGTTCAGTATTTAGTACACGAGGGTAAGCAAGGAAATGAGTGATGCAGCACATGAATTCCTAAGATGAGGCGAAGAAAAGCAAGCCCATAGTTTTATATATATGTAAACATTCGGCAAAATACAAAACTGTATTCACACAAATGGGGCTCCAACTCCTAGCTGGAGTATTCTTACCAAACAGTGAACTAAAACTTTCCATTACAAGAATAGAACCCATATATCCATCAAATAAAACAGCAGGAACTACATAGTTACAGTGTAGGATTAAATGTCTAAGCTAACGAGCACATAATGCTTATAAATGTATACATCTGGGTAGAACCCTTATTTTAAAAACCCTAAATCCTACTTAAACTGTCAACCAAATTGGAGAGTCGGCAACATCGTTTAACATGAGCCTTACCCGGCCTGGGGTTTCATAGCTCAACCAGGGTAGCACATACCCGTATCGGTTGAAGCCATTGTTGTAGGTGTGTGACTCCAAGCAACTCGAGCCTTAACTAGAGCAACCTCCTGCGTATAATTCATAGACAAGAAATATGGTTAAAGTATTTGTTTTGCGAAGAACCTTTAGCTGTAGTTAAAACAAGGAAACAAATCTTAAAACTGAATAAAGAGGCCAGTATGAGAGTGATTTGCTTACCTGTAAAACTTATTAGACCATTGTCATTCAAGAAAATGAACCTGAGTAAACATATTCTGGCCGAGAAACAGGGCTGTGAACTGAAGAGCATTCCGTAGTAGTTTTGCGGAAGGTCGGCATAACCAAATGAGAGCCATCCTAGCAAAACCCGAGAATGATGATACACCAGGTGAGATACCTCCGTCGGATCGCTCGAAGGGAGCTACATTGTCGATCTGGTGGGGATTCCAATTGAAGCTAACGCAACCGGTCAGTTTGCCCCAAAGTTTGTACTGAATAGTGCAAGCGGAATTTATTGACATCCTGACCTGGCATGGCATGCCACACAATGGAGTATCAGTTAAAAATAAATGAGATGTTGGGTGGATCACACCACGATAAGTATTTTTGCCACACGCCGAGAACCCCTCTTGTCCTCAGTACAGCTGCGGTATGTGAATTATCTAGAGCTGTGTAACAAAATTAAATACTCGGGCATGAATTAGGCAGATCAATAACATGCAATAACTCCTCAAATGCGGTAGAAATTAGCAGGGTAATATTTTTTATTTTATTTTTTATGATGAAGACGTTACAACTTTAGCTTCAACTTTTTTCCTAGGCAAGTTAATCATCTCTAGTGGTAATAGATTTTTCTAAGTCCAACACATCTTTTCCATGCCATGGGTAATCCATATCCATACTAGTAGTGCTTTAGCTTCAACTTTTTCCCGAGACAAGTTAATCATTTCTAATGGTAATAGATTTTGCTAAGTCCAACACATCTTTTCCACGCCATGAGTAATCCATATCTATACTAGTAGGGCTTTAGCTTCAAATTTTTCCCAGGGAAGTTATCATCTCTAGTGGTAATACATTTTGCTAATGCTCTTAAAAGAACTTAGTTTTGCACAATTAGTAATCCATATCCATACTAGTAGGGCTTTAGCTTCAAATTTTTCCTGAGGTAAGTTAATCATTTCTAGTGGTAATACATTTTGCTAATGCTCTTAAAAAAACTTAGTTTTGCATAATTTTTGTAGGTTTTCAGGATTTTTTATTTTTTATTTTTTTATTAACATGCTTGATTGAATTTTTAATTTCTCTAGAGAATCTATCATGGAGGAAAGAGTGCCTCAAATATATTTCTAGATCAAGTGATCTAGTCAATTTCTATTTTTGTGAGGATTTTCAAACTCCATTTAATTCACATTAAAAGATACACATAGTACAAGTAAATGAAAACTTGTTAAAATTTTCAATTCTTACTATTTATACTAAACAAAAAACAAGAAAAAACATATTACATGTAAAAAATTATTTATATATATATATATAATACTATATATATTACTTATATATATATATATATATATAATATATATGATAATACCTTTTAAAAGTATTAATAAAACCATATAAATATAGCTTTTAAGTTATATTTTTTTATGTTTGAGTTCTCTCTAATTTATAATTGAAGTTTGTATATTATTTACTTTTTTTCCAATTCTATATTCTTAATTTTCATAACTTTCATTTTATAGAATTCATTTATATATAATTATTAACAAAAAAATTTTTATATATTAGAATATATAAACTTTTTTTTAGATTAAAAGTTTATATATAAATACTAGTGATGGTAATATTATATTTTTGAAAGTAAAACAATTTGATAACAAAAAACAAGATTTTGAAAAAATGACAATTCGATTTTTTTTCTTGAAATTAAATAAACCACACTAATCTTCCTAAACACTCATCATCATCATCAACTTATTAATATTAAAAATATAAATATTAAACTTTAGATATCTGTGTGATTTAACACTTCAATCCATTATATTTAAAATTGACCCATCCCGTGTTTTAATTCGTCATGATGGTATTTTTCCCTTTTATGCTTAACAACGAAGGAATTTTAGGTAGGGATTTGCCCTTGCATTGTGTCTGAAATTCGTTCGTCGAAGGTCGTAAGTAGTGGCGTTTGGCGTTGCTCGCTTGTTCTCTCGTGCATTTCTTCTCTTTCTCTTTGTTGGTTTGTTTTTGGTGGGGATACACAAGATTTTTGGAATCCGTTTTTTTTCATATACATATTTAATTTTTATTATTTTTAAATTTTATTTATTTATAATTGGTTATTAAAGTTTTATTATGGGTTGTTTAGAATTTTCATTTTATTAATTACTAATTTTTTGTTTAATTTTTATTGATTATTTTTTATTTTCTATTATTTCTATTTCATAAATCTTACACATTAAAATAAACATATATATTAAATATATATATGTTATATAATTAATCATATTTTTTTAATTTGGTTGATGACAGTCAACAAGAAATTATTTTTAATAGTTGTTTTTTTGTGATTGAAATATTTGTCTTTATTACTTTTTTAGTTTAATTATACTATATTTAGTTAAGCTAGAGGTACTAGCTATTATGTAACATTTTTTATAATCTTGATATCTAATTATAATTTTTATCACCATTTTTTATAAAATACCAATTAAAAATAAATAAAAATAATATAATCTATGTATGCCTTAAAAAAATGAAATTACACTCAATAAAATATGTTATAAGATATTTATTCCATGTAATTAAATGGGTAGATATGTAATCTCTACAATTAAACAAGTGAGTGTTCATGAACCAATGATAATTTTAAGTATATAATAAATTTTATAAAAGTGTATGGCATATACATATGAAAAATTGTGAATAGTACATGAAAAAAGTATTAAAAATTTTCCTTGGGGATAAGCCTCCTAAGAGAAAAGAGAAACTTTTTAAAATCCAATTCATTTTTAGTGCGAAAATGGGTTAAAAATCTAGATCTATTGAATAACCTATTAGGCATCTCTTTGACCAAGAAAGCTTATGGAGAAAAATCCTATAAAGAAAATACATGGAAGTTAGTGAACCATACTCACTAACGGGAAGGACACATTCCCAAAAGGGACCAACATCAACATTTGTAATAACATTCCTGAAAACAAAAATCTAATCATTAAGTATGCTTTTTGGGATAGACCATCAACCTCTAATATGCGTCCCAAATCTAGAAAGAGTTATAGTAGCTATGGAAGGGATGGATTGGAAATATGTAAAAATGTATTAAATACTCTCTAGAGTCCATGCTCTAGAGTAATAGAAAATAAATGAAAGAATGGATACACTTGGCCTAATTATTTAGAAATTTTTGTAGATTCAAAATGCTTATGTAATTTGCTAAAATAAAAAACTTGAATCTACTCTACACATCAACGGAAACAATTACATGATCAAGAAATCACAACATAAACACAAGACAAGATTCAATCACATATGCTCATAGATTTATCAAGGGGGGAAGAAACTGCTCAAATTCCCTTCCTATCTGTATTGCATTAGTTAGAAAATATAGAAGAAATACAATGATTGCTTAAGGCTGAGCAACCTATTGCTTATTATAATCTATCTCACTACTTCCTAGACAAGCTATGGTCAATACATAACTAAATCCAACCTTGCCCAAGTCCCTATTTCCTTGTGTTGTTCCTAAATGAATTAACCCCTATTAATTAGGGAAATTCCCAATTAGAATTGCGCAATCCTTGAAATCCCCTTCTCTAACTGCATGAACCACCTGTAGAATTTGTAATTATCTGCAACTGATAGTACACTGCCCTTGAAATCCAATCTCAACTCGGTAACTTGAATTTCATGCATGCATGATTTAATTAAGGACGATTGATTAGTTAACTGGTTGAACATTAAAGTTGCACCCCACTATTATACCTCCTACTAGTTCCTCCAATAGATGGAGCTAGTTTAACTATCCTTAACACAATTTAACTGAAATTAACTCAACCTAGGCTCTTAAAATTTAGGAATCACTGTACACAACTGAAGTTAATCCCTCATCTTGAATTATCTAAGTTAACTGAGTGATAACACCTCAGTTAACTAATTCAAATTGTCTTGTGATGCGGAATTTTGATTTTCTCCCAATTTAATTCAAGGGAAAATTAAATTAGGAATTTCTTGCTACATTTTCAACACTCCCTCTCAGCAAGAAAGAGAGTCACCTATACCTTATCCAACACCTTTAGGATATACTACATGCAACACTTCTCACTATTGCTGTTTCTACTGCAACATCTCCAACTGAGAAGCACAATTTTTTTTTGAATCAATTGTGTCTACAACTATCTATTAGGAAAACTGTGTTGATGCTGACTTTACGACTAAGCCTCCTTCTCTTCTGTCAACACTCATCTACACTGCTCAGTATATGAATCACAATGATCCTCCTGGTATTGAATATTATGGGTCCCTGTAGCAAGGTAATGATCCATGAGACAAAATAACACCTCAATGGACCCTTCCCAAATTTCTGTACTCCCGGGACTATTGCTTCACTTTTCCCCACCCCACATCTCGAGGTATGGATACATGTTCTCCCTCTACCCACTTACCTCAAAATCTCCCCCTACTAGAGGTCACTTCTTGAGTAGATTTTTCCACTCTATCTCCTCTCTGCTTCTCCATATTTGGCTACGCCACAACTTGATAAGGTTGCTTTTGAGGCTCGATTTTAAGAGGAAAATCATGCTCACTCTCAACCACCAGGTCTCTAAATTTTTTCCTCACTCCTCAAGGATTTTCTTGCATCTTCTATCTCAAGTGCATACAGGTTCTTGAATCACATGCCTATCTTCTTTACTTTTCCCATGGTTATGTGTCTCAGAAATGTCTTTCCTTTGTTGAATATCACATCGTAGCCATGGTATTTCAACACCGCGATGGAAACAAGATTATTCTTTAGACCTGGAACAAACATCACATTCTTGAGTATGAGAGGGGAGCCTAAATCACTTTGAAAAGTAATTGTACTAATATCGGTCATGCTATACCTTCCATCATCTCCAAACACAATGTTCTGTTGAGGTCTTTCACCTTTAAGTCACTGAAGAAATATCTATTCCCCTTCATGTGGAACAAGGAATCACTATACAGATACCATGTGCTTCCCATTATTGTGGTTTCCACGCATGCAACAAGAGTAAAATTAAGCTTGAATTGTGAAGCTAGAGCTTCACCCACTACTGCTACTACAAGATTCTTCTTTCTTTCCTTATTTTGTGGACATTTCGTGGCATGGTGCCCGAATTCATGATAGTGAAAGCACTTGATTTTGCACAAGTCTTTATGCTTTCCCTCTTGGATGGAAATATCTTCACCTTGGGATTTCTTCCCTTTGGACTTATTTCCTTCGCCGACTAATGTAAAGGCCTCTTCCACTTCTTTGGATGAGGTCACATCTTTGGTATTTTTCCTTATCTCCTCCTATGCCAAATTAGACCATAGGCGTTGCAAATTTGGTAGCTTTTCCCTCCCATTTATCGAATCCTAGTAGTTGTGTCAGCTCTTGGGAAGGCCTAGAAGTTCTAGGCTTGCAAAATTATATTCTATAACTATAATACCAACATTCCCAAGTTCATCCTGACATTGGGTGAACCTACTTAGGTATATTGGTATTGTGTTGCCCTTCTCCATCTTGACATTCCAAATCTTGTCCTTCAGTTGTAGATTCCTTTGGTCATTTTTGTTTAGAAACAATTCTGTCCAGGCTTTCCACATTACATATGGGGTATCCTTCCAATGGATATTTGAACAATATGATCCCAAACTCCTTCTAGTATGATCCTCCTCGCCTTCGCCACACATTTCTTCCACTCAGCCAGATCTTGAGCATCAGTTGTTGGAGGCTTAGGAATATCATTGTCTATGAATTCCTTCAACTCATTATCTTCCAACATTGTCTCCATCCTGTCATACCAAGTAATATAATTTGATCTACCCTCAAGGGCATACTAGACTCTTAATCCATAGAAGGACATTCTGATGGCTTTGAATAATGATACTGCACATTTGATTCACCTGTAAAGAAAAACTTGAATTCTTCTCTTATATTGTGATTCTTACTCTGATACCATGTAGAATTTCCTTTTAGATTCAAACTGCTTATGTAATTTTCTAAAACAAAATACTTAAATCTACTCTACTCATTAGCGGAAATAATTAAACGATCGATAAATCACAACATAAGCACAAGACAATATTCAATCACATATGCTCATAGATTTATATAAGGGGAAAGAAGCCGCTCAAAATCCCTTCCTATCTATATTTTATTAGTCAAAAAATAGAGAAGAAATACAATGCTTGATCAAGCCCGAGCAACCTTTGCACTACTATAACTTGTCTCACTCCTAGACAAGCTTTGGTCAATACTTAACCAAATCCAACCCTGCCCAAGTCCCTATTTCCTTGCATTGTTCCTTAGGGAAAGATCACCCTATTAATTAGGGAAATTCCCAATTAGAATTGCACAATCCATGGCGGCCGCTTCTTTGACTCCATGTGCCACCTATACAATTTGGAATTGTCCACAACTAATAGTACAATGCCCTTGAATTCCAATCTCAACTGGTGACTTGAATTTCATGCACACATGAGTTAATTAAGGCTAATTGATCAGTTAATTGGTTGAATACTGAAGTTGCACCCCACTGTTAGACCTCCTACTAGTTCCTCCAATAGATGGAATTAGTTTAACTAACCTTAAGTCAGTTTAACTTAATTAAATTGTTACAAATGAAATTAACTCAACCTAGGCTCCTAAAATTGAACAATCACTGTACAAAACTCAATTTAAGCCCACAACTCAAATTAACTAAGCTAATTGAGTGAGAACAACTCAGTTAACTCATTCAAGTTTTCATGTGAAGTGGAATTTCGATTTTCTCCTAATTTAATTCAAGGGAAAATTAAATTAGGAATTTCTTTCTGCATTTTCAACAAATTCTATTCAAAATTATGAAACAAAAATAATAAGGGTAGCTCCCAAGTTTGGACTCTTAGAATTCCAGAAGTCAAAGAATTTACCCTATGGAAAATAGTTACATGAAAACCTTATAGAATGAATTCTTGTATGTCAAAGATCCATGTGGAGTGTAAATATGGAGCCCGAACAATAACCAAAGAACTAAAAGGGATGGGTTTGGAGGGTCTATCCAAATGTTTCAAATGTTTACAAATTCACTCTTAAAAGGCAAATGAGGATAGCTCTCATATTTTATTAAACAATGACTTCCCTAATAATAGTCTAATTAAGCTAGTCAGACATGGCCGTTCAGTAGCAGTGACCCTGATGAATTGGAAAATAGTCTATTGGAAGTCAAAGATACATATGGTATAATGGTGGCCTTGGGTTTAGCTTGGCTAAGAATTTTTTGAATCAAAATGAAATTTCCAATAAAGGGTACGGTCAGGGATATTCCACTCAATCAAGGAGACCTTCATAAACTTATCCAAATATGAGGATCAATTTTCTCTTAATTCATAATAAATTCAAACTTGGTCACACTCGATAGCCATTACCAAGCCAAGGAACCCAATTGAGGTACATAAACTAGGATACAATTTACTTCAGTGTTACAAGGAATACTTACAAAAGTAGTCCCTTGGAGAGTATAACAATAAATACTGATGAGCTTCATCTATAAAACTTGTGGCATAGAACTTATTACTAGAAGGAGGCCTATAATCGTGCTCAATATGTCTTATGAAATTCCAGGAAAAGCGATGATTATGCAGCTCTAGTACGATGTGCATGAGATTTGTAAGGTTAAAAAAGCAACAATTATTATTAGCTAATTCATTTTATAAAATGTCAATGATATTTCAGAAGTAATGGGATGGGTCTAGTGGGTAGAGTTAGATGCTTTTTTCATCAAGATAAATTATGAAATATTTGATAATAGTGTAATGAATTTTCATCCTTGTGTTCACAAGGTTATGAGCTTTGGCCAATTTCTCAAAAATTCAGTTGAAATTTTATTTGCAAAGGCCTAGGCATCCTCATCTATCACTTAGATCAAATCTGAAGAAATTGACCCTTCATAACTATTTGATAGGTTTGTCCCTTAGCCCCAACACTTTATGTAATAATTGTTGCAACCTTAAGCTATCTATGCAATGAAACGACCTAGGGATCAGTTAAAGGCACCCATCCTGGGTAAAAGCATGAAGATGGGTTACACTTTTGGGCCAAATGTGGCGATAAAATTTCAATGTTTTCATCTTTTATCAAATTTCACCCCTCAAAATTCATATTAGAATTATGAATTTTGATTCAGAGTAAAAATAAAATATGTGGAGAATTATGTTGTTTCCCTAATGATATTTTTTGCAAAAAAAGTTAGTGTCATATAATCTGTCAATTTTCCATTAAATGCAATATATTTCCTTCCAATATATGTGTTCACGTAGCATAACTTAGTCTAAAAGGTGTAATATGTATATGTATATGTACATGTACATGTGTATGTATGTATGTATGATCTACACAGAGAGAACTAAGTTTTTATATTATTTTTTTTCTTATGTAAAATTATATTTTTTATTTTTTTTCGAAGTTGGCAAAGATATATTTCACTTGCATTATGGAGACACTTGCATTCACATAAGATTTTTTTCATCTCTTTAAATAAATTGAAAAACCAAGAGTACTCTTTTGAAGAGGACTCATAAATGAATGTAGTGGTATTTTTTGAAAATTTTTCCTTGTGTGTATTTTTTGTTATTGATTTTTTATTCAGCCCCTTTAAAACAATCCGAAAAAATTTCAAGGGTTATGTTTAAAAGAAATCAAATGAAACATATCATATGAATTCGAAAGTTTCAAATAAATATGCCATTGGATAGAACATCCTTTCATGAATTCAATGTGATAAACTTCATCACTAAAGGATAATTTATGCCCTAAATCTGATAGGGTACAAAATGGGGTTGCAGAGAAATCTACATAAGAGTTGCTAAAACTGTAATTTTTAGGACTTCAAGAGCATGATCGAGCCCTTTAAATGTTCGATCAAGCACTTAAATTCAAAATTCAAAATTTCCAATCACGCGTTAAATTAACCCTCAATTAAGCAACATACGTCGTTAACCAACGACTCGATCGAGCCATTAAAAAGCTAACCCTCCAACGCCCTTACCAACTTTTATTAATGGTATTAATGGTGAATCATATGACTCAAGGGCTCGATTGAGCCTTTGCTGTCAAAAAATAGTTTAGCTTCTAAATTTGATTGTGCAAAGAAAACATTAAACATTCTTTCATAGAGAAATATCAGAGCATAGAAATTACACAAAGATTCACAACATGGGAAATTGGAGATTTGGATCTAGAAAAGGAAAGAAATTGTCATCCATAGAGGAAATACAGTAGAAAGCTAGAGAAAGGATTAGAAAAATACGTCAGGCATTGAGAGAATAAGAAGTTCATGCAAATACAGGTAATTCAAATTGTCTCACTTCTCATATTACTTGCTCCATATTGTATGCATTAAGAAATATGATTGAAAACAAGAAACAAATGGAGAATGAAACAATCAGAATAAGACAAAATAAACATTGAAAGTAATACCATGTAGTTAAAAAATGAGATATAACAACAACTAAAGAAAACCACTTGAAACCATTCAAATTACTGAAAACCACTTGAAACCATGCAAATTATTGAAAACTACTTGGAACCATGGTTCATTGATTTTTTTTAAACCACTTGAATTCATGAAAATTATGAACCACCTTTGATTCCCTCCTTTTATGCTTGAATCTCCTCTTTTTTATTTTATTTTAATATTCCTGAGCTTGTCTATTTCTTTCAATGCATTCAATAATTCATCTTTCTCATCGGCAATTGTCTCATCATTATCTACACTAGGTGATTTAACTTCAAGAGCCAGGAGAATCAAATTGTTATCAAGATTAGAGTCAAAATAATACTCTACTTAATTATTTGATTACTAATCTACTAAATATATATATATATATATATCTTTTTAGAAAGACTCTTCTTGACACTTTTATTTATAAACTTCTTTCCTTTCTCTTCCTTTTTCAATACTATTTTTGCATAGAAATTTAGTAGCAAAGTGTCTTATTCTTCCACAATTCAAACACTTAAAATGGTAGCTTACCTTTATTTTACCAATCCCCTTATGATTTTTTCTAATGAAGTTTTCCTCTTCCTCATCTAAATTGTCGATGGAGCTCTCTTTTCCTTGCTTTTGTGTTCCTTTGCTAGTACTCTTGAAAGCATCCTCTCTAATTTTGGATTGGTCCCTTTTTGTCCTCATTTCGTAAGTTTTTAGAATCCCATCGAGCCTTTCCATGGATAACTGATTTAAATCCTTCATTTCTTCATTTGTGGGGAGTTTGGCATTAAGCCTAGAAGTTGATGGTCTTAATACATTTTGAACAATTTTAGTATCCTTAAATTTATCACCAAGAGCTTTCATAGTAACTACTTCATCTACTATAAGAAAAAATTAGCTACACTTTCATCCTCATGCATCTTTAGATTTTCATATTCAATATGATATGTTTGTAATTTTTCATTATTTACCTTTGCGTCACCTTCATAACTATTGACCATCTTATCCCACATCTCCTTTGTGGTTTCAAACTACATTACCTTTACAAATTTTGATTTAGGAAGTCCTCCGAGAATAAAATTGTCTGCCTTAGCATTATTGTTGTACTTATTCTTGATTGCCTCATATGTTGGAATGGTTTGTGGAAATCGATATCCATTCTTTACTACTTCCCAAAAACCTGCTCCAAGAGATCTCAGATATGATTTCTTTCTAACTTTCCATAATGTTTAATTTGTTCCATTGAAAAAAAAAGGTTTACTTGAAAAGACTTCATCCTGACTGCACATTTTGCAAGATCTTCCTTTGAGCGATTAAGTTTTGTTTGAACGGAACCAACTCTGACACTAATTGTAGAAATGCTAAGAGAAGGGGTGAATTAGTATTTAGTTACTTGTCAAAAACTTCAATTAATATTTAACAAATCATCTTAACATATATTAATACAAGAAGCATTAGAATTTTGATATTTGATAAATCTAAGAAACATATTGCTTGGAAACCCACAAGTACTCTCTCAACAAAGTTACACTTCTAGTAAACATAACCTAGGTAGAAATACTCAATCATCAAGAGGATTTTTCCCTTGTAGTGTCTTTGTGACAACTCCCTGTAAAACTTTAAGTGGTCAATTCTAAATCAGTAACTCCATCTAGCCTTCCACCAATTAAAAACTTGTCATAGATACAAAATTCAACTCTACAACATTAACATACATATAATACTCAAGAAACAATGATTTATAACACACCACATAAATGGTTACAAGGAGTCACAAATATACTATAAGGATAAAATCCTTTTGATGGTTGAGTATTATTGCATGGGTTATGTTGCTAGAAGTGTATATTTGCTGAGAGAGTGTTTGTGAGTTTCCAAGCACTCTGTTACTCATATTTATATGAGATTATGGTTCTAAGTCTGCTTGTATTACTACATGTTAATGTTGATTTTTTATATTTTGATTGAAAATTTTGACAAGTAACAAAATATTGATTCATCCCCCCTCTTAGTATTTCCACAGCTTGGGAAACCATGCTTAACTAAGGTTAAATATCATCAAGCCATTTTCAATAATGGCCTCTATGTTCAACACAATTAATAGTGGCTAACCTTGAGAAACATGGTTGAACATGGTCAACCATATGAACATGGGAATCATGGTCAACCATATGAAAATGGGAATCATGGTTAACAATTCTATTCTAATTTTCTTTGTGTACAATGGTTATCAACTAGCAAAACCACATTAGTAAATGTGGTTGATATATGTCTATTGGCAACATTTTGCACCATTTATAATGCAATGGGCCTATTGGAGTGTTTCCACCTTTTGTACACCAAAATTCGCCAATGAACATATCACAACCAAATTTACCAATTATGCTAGAATTTAACAATTACAAAATAAATAGAAAGGAAAATATAATTATAAATAAAAAAACTGTAGTTCATAGAAGAAGCCATCCTTTAGGTGCATTTAATAGAAGGAAAAATATAATTTTAGAAAAAAAACATATTCATAGAAAACAGAACAAGCCATCCTTTCATTGTATTTTCCATTCCAAAGAGCATTTGGTGGCATTCAAACTTTTCTTTCATTATTTCAAAATACTCCTTAATGTGGATATTGTAATTAATGGAGTGTTTGGTAGAATTTTGAATTAAAATCTATCCAATGGCTCTCAAGTGAGTCAAGCGAGTGTAAGTCATTTGGTGGGGACGATCTATTGTATTCCTCCCCACCCAGGTTTGAATCTACTTTGGGATGTTCCCTTTTGTGATGAGATTATCTACCTCGATTCTTTAGAATAGAAGGTATTATGGACATAGAACCACTTATGCTATATCCATTTTTTTTCCTATGTAACACGATGCTATATCCACTTGTTTGCATATGTAACAAAATTATCTATATTGGCTCCTTAGAATAGCATGTAGATGTTGTTCGTAGATATAACCAATAGTAGATTGATACTATGAACCACAAAAAAAAAAAAGAAAAAAATAGAGTTGAATTTGATATTGATGAACATTCTTTGAATAATTATTATTATGTAGATTTATGCGATATCCATTTGTTTTCTTATGTGACATGATATCTACCTTGATTCCTCTAAATAATAGGTAGACATTGTTCTTGGATGTAGTTAAATGGCATTGATGAACAATTCAATATATATATATATATTATTATATATATATATATTTAAGTTGTTGTAATTGAATGAGGCATATTTTGACATCTATGTTCGATCATATAAGTAAGTTCATAGAAATTTGCATATATGATAAATATCTGTGAGACGACATGAAAGTGACAGACTCCATAAATTGGAGTCAATAGCTTGTGGTTCAAGCAATGTTTATATATATATATATATATATATATATATAATATATATATATATATATATATATTATATATATATATTACAACAAAGGATGCAAAGATAGTGACAAACATCATCACCTTCATCTTGCGAAAACAACAAAGAAGAAAAAGATGGCGAGGGAGTAGATTTTATAATTCTAGAAACACATAGAAAAATTATAGTCATATCATTCTTTAGGATATTTTTACAGAGGATTGGCACAATCAGAAATACATAATGTTTCATATACTAAAATGGGGAACCATACTATGCCAAATAAGCAAGGGAACCAACCAGTGGAGCGTTTATGTAACTGGTGGGTTCATAGTACGCATAGTCATTCCGCTCATCAAAGAAGCACTCATCATTGTCAGGGCCTCCTACCACAACACCAAAAGGTTGTTTGGGTTGGGAGAGTTACTATACAACCATTGGAAATCATCATTTCGGGCAATCCTCTTGGGATGGTTGTAAATGGAAGGAAATGATGAGCCCCTATGATTTATGTGCACCAAAAACTTGTCACCATATCCCACCATGTATGGCATTCCAAGTGGGTTGTCTCCTAGTATTTAGTCCACCTGTTAGAAAATATATATTTCATAATATCTTCACCAATAGGCATAAAAACACTCTCTGCAACTCAAAGGCTTAATAGGAGGGACCTAGTATTCGTACCTGTCTTTTTATGTAAGTGTACGTATTTGGGTTGGAATGGCTATGATGTTCCCACATGTGACCACTTGGTTGGAAATGTTCAGATATTTTGCATAAGTGAAAAGCAAGAAAGTTATGGAAGCCATATATTTCAAATTACTATCACAACCTCAAATCAAATAAGTCAGCGTAAATTGTATCATTTATCGAAGCAAATAAATCCAGTATGCTCATCCAAAACTACATAACACTATGAAATTTACAAGGTGGATACTCTACTCGAATATTGTTAGTTCTCATGAAGCTTCAACTAGTGTGTATTGTGCCAAAGAGGATGGTGTTCCAAGCAAGAGAGAAAATCAAGTTGTGAGCATGGCCCTTGTATTCATCTAGGGACTTGCAATTTCCTATAAGAACTTTGATGGAAAGGTGAAGGGCCTTGTAATTTACTATAAGAACTTTGATGAAAAGGCAAAGGAGAAAACACAAAATTCACACAAAAACAATTTTTTATTCGTAAAGCATTCTCACATACGACCATCCACAAAGCTGCTTCTCTTGGCTTTCACACACACAATTACAATGACCCAATCTCGGGAATATAAAACCCTAACTTACTAAATATCAAATTATGCAAGCTCGAACTTGACTTTCCTTTTCTTCAGTTAACTTGTTCATGCAAACTCACAGTCGACTTTTAATATTGGACTCAACTCAATTAAACACACCTTTTCATGCAGTGCATGTATATGAGACTAATTTATTATTTCTAACACTCCCCTCTTATTACAACCGTATAAATCAATATTAACTTAGTCATGACTCAACATAACTTAAACATGTATGTTGATCTAACTCTTAGCTAGGATTACAATGACTCAAAATTTTAAATTTTACAATCTTGAATTTTCCTTTTTGTTTCTTCCAAATTCTATACCCTCAAAATTGCTTCATTCGCTATTGCATTTTCTTGCTGCAGGCTCCATCTTTCTTCACTCGGTTCTATTGTAATTTTTCTTTGAATTTTCTTGTATTTTTTTTGAGCCCGTCTTCTACAACTTCCTTAAGATATTGTTTCACTCATGGATTACTACCACAACTCTTCATCTTCAAATTGTGTTCTTTGCTCTGCGTCTTATGCTTCATATTCATGATCTTATTTCTACCATATTACTTGATAGGAGAATCTGATCTCTTCTTGACTCCATTGTTGAAAGGTTGTTTTAGTGCTTTCTTCATCATCTTCAGAAACTTCCATGTCCTTTCCTACATCTTTTTCTTCATCTTCTCTTTTAGTTGGACTATTATCATGTTTACCTGCACACTCAAAATTAATGTTAAAAACATCTTCATTATACTCTGTAGTGAGATCTTTCTTCTCTTCCTCTTCATTCTATGCCTTTTCTTTCTTCTCTTCCACTTCTTTACAAACCATTGCTTTTGAAAAAAATTTGTCTTCCACTTGGATTCTAGACACAAGCGGGATTCTCTCAAAAAATAAAAACATATCAATGTATTATTTTTGTTTCATCATGTGCAACCACTCATCAGTAGTGAATTATTATTCATCACAGTTATTATCAATAATTTCAATTGTTGGATCTAGTAAACCACTTACTACTCCATTATTAGCTTTATCTATGCCAAACTGAGTTGCTCCTAGTTCACACACTGCTTCATGGGCAGTTCCAACTTTTTCTTCATAACTTACTGCTACAATGGTAGCTTCAACCTTCAATTATTCATCAAACATGTCACTTACCATATTTCCATGATCAGTCTATGCTTCAAAAAATAGATCACAAATGTTATTAACAAAATGTTCATCCACTCTATGGTGGGATATTTGAGTATGCATGTGCTCATTAATAATTTCAACTTCACCAAATTGATGAGCTTTTGTTGGATTCACCAATTCATATCTCACTTTGCAGTCATCATCCACACATCTCATCACAGTGGGATTCACCATCATCTTCACCATCCACATAAATATTATCTTTCTCTACTTCATAGACAAAGGCTTCAACTTCTCTTTCTATAAAATTTGTCGTGACTTCTTCATCCATATGCATGTTTGCATAATGGATTTCACTTTTATATTATTTATGACTACCATCCACTTTCGAGTGCGATACTCCAAGATCTATTGTCATCCCAAAGTCTTGCTCATCTACTCTCAGATTTGCAGTTGACTTCCATATTGATTTTTCAATAGACTATGACACAACTTGTTGTTGCATGTCACTTCCCTTTGCACCAAAATCTATTTCCAAGATCTTTCATGCTTCCTCGGAAGATGTAGCTTTTGCTACCTTTCTTAACAACTTCTCATCCAATATTTTTTTTATAAAATCCAATACTAAAGAATTACATACTTTGTTGGGTAAAATTAATTGCTTAATAAATAAATAAAACAACTAGTCACCTAGACATTAATGATCAACCCGAGGAGCGTCTTGTTATTTCAATGTAATCGACAAAATATATGCATAACAATACCAACAGATAAAACTAGTTCTATATGATTATGTTCTATACTATCAAGCTCATTTAACAAGGAATAAAATGTAAGACTTGAATAATAAAACTAAGATTATAGAGAAGAAAGTAAATAACAGGAAAAATAATTTTGCTAATCACCCAACTTGAATCATTGCTAAATTAAATCATACATTGTTGAATTTGAAATTTAAGCTATTGCACTCAACATGATTCAAATGCTAATCTAGAGAAACAAATCAAATGAAATCTAGAAATATGATGAAATAACAAATCTGGAAAATGCAACAAACAACAAATTAGTTAAAGGAAAAGAAATCTACTTTAAAGAACAATGATTGAAATTCCAAGAAACAAGCACACAACTAAACTACTATATATGTTCAAGGAAACACCTCGAACATCCAAAGTCTTGCTCATCTAATTTCAGATTTGTTGTTGACTTCCTTATTGATATTTCAATAGATTGTGACACAAATTGTTGTTGCATGTCACTTCCCTTTGTACCAAAATCTGTTTCCAGGATCTTCCATGCTTCCTCGGAAGATGTGGCGTTTGCTACCTTTCATAACAAATTCTCATCCAATATTTGTTTTATAAAATCCAATACTAAAGAATTACATACTTTGTTGGGTAAAATTAATTGCTTAATAAATAAATAAAATAACTAATCACCTAAACATTAATTATCAACCCGAGGAGCGTCTTGTTATTTCAAGGCAATCGAAAAAATATATGCATAACAATACCAACAGATAACACTGGTTCTATATGATTGTGTTCTATATTATCAACTCATTTAACAAGAAATAAAATGTAAGACTTGAATAATAAAACTAAGATTAAAAAGAAGAAAATAAATGATAGGAAAAACAATTATGCTAATCACACAACTTGAATCATTACTAAATTAAATCACACCTTGTTGAATTGGAAATTTAAGCTATTGTACTCAACATAATTCAAATGCTAATCTAGATAAACAAATCAAATGAAATCTATAAATATGATGAAATAATAAATCTAGAAGATGTGGCAAACAACAAATTAGTTAAACGAAAGGAAATCTACTTTAAAGAACAATGATTGAAATTCAAAGAAACAAACACACAACTAAACCATTGTAGATGTTCAAGGCAACACCTCCTCCAAGGTAGTGGGCCCAACTGCCGAGGACTCAGTTCCGCCTTGAGAAATAACTCAGATCATATTACAATAATGGATGTCAAACTCAATGGATAACTTCCTTCATTAAAACATATGAGAGAAATAATTACAACATAATGAAGCTCTTAGCTTTGCTTCAAATTCAACAATTGTTCATCCTCTCATCGCTCATCTCTTATCTCTTCTTCTACATCCTATATAATAATTTTCCATCTCTTATCTCCTCATTATCTCCCCATTATTCCTCCAATTATCCTCTAATTCTACTCCTACTCTCCTCTTCTCTTTGGTCTCTGTTTTCATTTAAATACAAAGAGAGCAAAGAGAAATTACAACAAAGCTAATTACAAACTGATGTCCATTACAAATTTGGATTGTACAAAACAAATTGATCAACAAGATTATATCTGGAAGATCTTTCCGTCAACATTCAGCAGGAACAAGTCGAATTTGGTATTGCAATGGGAAGAATTTGGAAAATGACTGCAACAACAAATCTGAGAAAATCGTCTTTGAAGAACCTTCTGTTTCTCTTAATACATACCGAATTTAAGGAAACTTCTCATTAAAAAACTAATTCGGTTTGTTCTAGACAAAAGCAATGTTTCAGATTTTCTAGATTTTTCTTCATTTAACTGAAACGTCTAATGCAAAACTGTCACTTCTTATTCCAACAAATTTCTAAGTTGGAATATTTAATTATGAGTTGGAGATCAAATTTGCAATCCGGAAAAGATCTTGGCGACTAAAATCATGAGTGATGTTACAACAAATTCATTAATAAATCATCATTGGTAAAATCATGCATAATAATAATCAA
>APFE030889804.1:17290-49584 GCA_000404065.3 Pinus taeda | reverse complement strand
ATATAAATTTATATGGGCAAATACTTAAAAATGTGTTAATAACCAAAAAAAAAAAAAAACTCATTTAAATGTACCATTAAACCATTAAACACACATATTCTGTAAAACGTTTTAATATTAACTATCTATATGTATATATTACGGTATTATTATATAACATTAAAAAAAATACACTTGTATCGTATAGACTTGTATGGTACTCTAGAGTTTGTATAAATTCACCTTCCACCTCCTCCTACATGCATCACTCTTTACGTGCAGCGATGGGGGCAACCAATTTGACAGTGTGCGTGTTGTAGTTATTTGAGAAATGGAGCTGGGGAGTGAAGCTTGCGTATCTTCCTTGCTAGAATTCATTTTAGGCTTACTATGGAGGGCAATGGCAAGGCCGGTAGAGGCCGCTCAGTTGAATAATGTTGCAGATTATGCATAGTATGGCGCACGTGGATCCTCCATCTCTCAGAACTATAAAGATGCTCTCACCAAATCCATCCTCTTCTTCGAAGGTAAGAGATCTGGCAAGCTTCCTCCCAACCAGCGGATGAGATGGTGGTGAGATTCCACCCTTTCCGATGGATCTGTAGAAAACGTATATTCAGCCATCCCTTCACCTGCACATAGTGAACAGTTTTCTAATCTGGATTCAGTAATATCATTATCGTAGCAAATCTGTTATGAATTGTATTGTATGGTCTCCCGCTTTTCACTTTTCATTTCATATTGTAAGATTTTTGAGATACACGGATCTAGATCTGCAAAACAATAAACAAGGTTGCAAGAGAAGGAAGGAAGCGAGCAAGAATTGAGAAAAGAATGAAAATTGATTCTACAATATTAGTTTTAGAATAAATACATAAAAGAAACTAAGTTAAGCTTAGTTGTACATGCAATAACTAAAGCTAACTAAAGCTAAGTGTGTTTTATGTTATGTTAATGTGTACATGTGCCACATGCAAGCAATAAGTTAATGGAGCCTAATCTAAGTGCAAAGTACACCCAACAAAGCTAATCTAGGTGCATGTACACCAACACAGCTAGTCTAAGTGCATGTACATCAACACCCCCCCTTAAGCATAACTTAGGTGAGTGTGATGCAAAATGAATGAGTCCCGGCAACACGACCATTTTAGGTACCCATATACAATGCATAAAAAAGTAGGAAAGAGCAAAAACCCAGTGGGAAGAAAACCCCCCCTCAAAATATAATGCAAAAGTAGAGAAAAGACAACTGCTAGGCAGTCATGTCCTTCACCCCGAGACGATCTCGCAGGAATCGAAACTTCTACTCAGTGAAAGTCTTGGTGAAGATGTCAGAAATCTGCTCGGAACTAGGACAGTACTGAAGATCGATGATACCATCATGAATGAGTTCTCTAATGAAGTGCATGTGGATCTCGATGTGTTTGATATGCTGCCGCTGCACTGGATCTCTGCAAAACTTTAGCGTACTTTGATTATCGCACCAGATGACAGTTGGATGATGGAAACTAGTCCCAAGCTCAGATAGGAAATGTTGTAGCCAAATTGCCTAAATAGTGGCATTGACTGCTCCTCTATACTCGGCCTCTGCTCATGATAAAGCAATGGCAGCCTGCTTCTTACTTGACCAACAAATTGGGCCGGATCCCAAACTAAGTACATAACCGGAAGTAGACTTGCGATCAATGGTGTCGCCAACCCAGTCTAAATCTGTGAACCCGATGAGATTCAAACAACAATTGGTTGCATAATGAATCCCATAGGTGATTGTCCCCAGACATATCGAAGGATGCGCTTTGCAGCGTTCCAGTGTAACTTATGTGCCTCCTACATGTATCTGGAAACTGCTCCGACAACATAGGAGAGATCAGGATGGGAGTGAGTGAGATAAAGAAGACTTCCCACAAGTTGGCGATACAATGTGCAATCAACCAATGGTGTGTCTTTGCCATTCTCAAGCTTTATCCCTGATAAGAAAGGTGTGGCTGCTGGCTTGCAGTCACTCATGTGAAATCGTGCCAAAAGATCTCTGCCATATTTTGGTTGAGAAATGGTAATGCCAGAATCACACTGAAGGATCTCTAGTCCAAGGAAGAAATTTAGCAAGCCCATGTCGGTCATAGAAAACCGCTTATGCAATGCAGTTTTGATGTTAGTAATGACAGAAGTTGAACTACCCGTTATCAAAAGATCATCTACGTAGAGTACTATGATCAACAAGGAGTTAATTTTCTTCAGAAAATAAACATTGGAATCATATTTGCAGTGTACAAAATTTTGAGATAACAAATAAGAATCCATCTTCGCATACCATGCTCTAGGTGCCTGCTTGAGGCCATAGAGAGACTGCTTTAGTTTGCATAATAGACATGAATTCTGCATGTATCTCGGTGGTTGCTCCATGTAGATTTCCTCCTCGAGATCACCATGAAGAAAGGCATTCTTCACATCCATATGATGCACCTCCCATCCTCTTGCTGCTGCAATGGAGAGAGCTAGCCGAATGGAATCCATTTTTGCCACTGGAGAAAAAGTCTCATCATAGTCAACACCATGTACTTGCTGAAAACCTTTTGCTACCAATCGTGCCTGATATCGACTAACTTGGCCATTTGATGCTTTCTTGGTCCGGTAAACCCACTTGCATCTCACAATTTTGCGATTTGAAGGTAGTGGAACCAAATCCCAAGTATGGTTCTCAATGAGAGAGTTATATTCCTCATCCATGGCGGCTTCCCATTCAGGATGCCCATTTGCTTCTGCATAAGTTTATGGATCAGATCCATGCATCATATAAGCATGCATGGGCATGGATGGCTCCATAGCTAAGAGTGCTTGCGGATCTTCCTCAAACAGAGGGATAGAGGTAGGATCATTAAGTATATCACTCATGTTGCGCCATTTTTTTGTTGAAGGTGGTAGAGAATCTTCCGAACTACGTGCAAAAGTATGATCTCGATGTTCAACAACTAGTGGTCTAATAGGGGTCACAGGAATAGACTCATCATCATCAGAATGCTGGTCTGAAGTTTCATCTGCATACTCATCAATGAGTGGTGATGGAAACTTGGTAACAAGTTCATCTACTGGTGCATGCGAAATATCTTCGTCAAATTTTACACCCCTTTCAATAAAGAGCTCTTAAGTGTGGATATCAAGCAATCTGTACCCTTTCACTTCATCAGAATATCCAACAAACATGTATGCTTTGCTTTGAGGCTCCAAAGCCTTTCTCTTCTCTGGAGGAATGCGGGCCCATACTCGAGATCCAAAAATGCGGAAATGAGTAACTTCAAGTTGCATGCCATTCCAAGCCTCAAAAGGTGTTTTTCCAGTAACAGATTTATGAGGAGATCTGTTCTGGATGTATGAGGCACAATTAATAGCTTCGGCCCACAATTTCAACATAAGAGATCTTGCATGCAACATGCAATTAGCCATCTCTTTCAAAGATCAATTTTTCCTTTCAGCCACGCCATTTTGCTGTGGAGTGTAAGGAACTGTATCCTACAACTGTATGCGTGGTTCATCACAAAGATTCTTGATATCTTTGTTGACATATTCCGTCCCATTATCTGTGCGGAGTATCTTGATGCGTTTTCCAGACTGATTTTCCGCATGCGCTTTGAAAATCTTTAGATGTTGAAAAACTTCAGACTTGAGTTTCAAGAAGTAAACCCAAGTGAATCTTGTGTAATCATCTATAAATGACAACACATATCTTGCTTTGCTCATTGAAAGCACCGGAAATGGACACATGAGATCACTGTGTACAAGTTCCAAAGGTGAAGAGGCTCTCCATGCATGCCCCTTCTCGAATTTTTCTTGTGGATGCTTTCCAAGAGCACATCCATTACAAACACCATCTGAAAATTCAATGGTTGGCAATCCTTTGACCATCCCTTGCTTACTAAGCTGTTGCATATATCTGAAATTCAAGTGCCCAAATCTCTTGTGCCAAATCCTACTTTCTTCATTTGCATGTGTAAGTAGCAAAATAGAATCTGATTGAGGAACAAAATAAGAAAATGTATACAGACGAGATTGATCATTTACCTTGCCAGATGCAATCTTCAAATTGGTTTGCATGTCATAAATGCTCACGGAATCTGGGGTAAATTCAACTTTCCTTCCGCTGCCTGTGTGTGTCATCTGATATATTGAGAGAAGATTCACAGAAAGCCTTGGAATATGCAAGACATTTTCAAAACTTCCATCTTCGAATTGCACTCTTCCTTGTCCAGTTGCTGCAACTGCAGAATTATCCCCCATGAGAATGGGAGGACCTGAGTATGCATGTAGAGAAGAAAAGGATTCCTTTGAAGAAGCCATATGATGTGAAGCTCCTGAATCGATGATCCATTCTTGTGGTGCAGAATGAAGAGCAATCAAAGCATGCCCCTTACCTCTTGGATCTGGTGCTTTTTCTCTAGACTTCTTCTTAGCATTCTCAGGAATGTGGTCTCCAAGATTGTGTTGCTAGAGTGTCTGCGCCATAAGATCTATAGTCTTCTTCATGCATGCAGATTCAGGATGAAAACCACGGTGGCAATAATTGCACATTGATTTCCCTTTTGTTCCTTTCCTTTCCTTTGAGCCAGATGATCCATCAGGGGGTTTGGGATGTCCTCCCTTTCTTGGATCAGGATCCTTCTTCCCTTTTCCTTTCTGATGGTCTTTGGAATTTGCCTTTCCTTTTGCATGCACAGTAAGTGCATGCACTTTGGAATTTTTAAGTGTGCCCATTTTGATGAGCTTATATTGCTCATGCATCAACGACTGAATAAAAGAATTCAGTGAGGGCATCTTCCAAGCTACACCAGTTGCAGATCTGACTGTGTGGAATGTAGAGACGAATATTGCATACTCTGGACCAAGTTTTGATAAAATGGAAAGAATCAACTGATTTTCTTGCTTGGATTTGTCGACCTCGCATCCTTTCAGCTGAACCAACAAGGCTTTATACCTTGTGAAAAAATCTTGAATGTTCTCAAAGTTTCTCGGATCTAATGAGTTTAACTCATTTTCGAGAATGTGACCTTGCATTTCATCCTGTTTTCCAAACAATCCTTCCAAAATTTTCCATACTTCATTTGGACTTGAACATGATTCAACATGAAATAGAAGTTCCGGAGAAATAGATAAACATAGGATGGCGAAGGCCTCGTCCATGCGATTGAAATATCTTGTTTTCTCCATTGCCGATGTTGGTTCAACTTTCGTTTCCATGGTTATTCGAAATAAGCCTCTACTTTTGAGATGAAGTTGAATCTTTGGCTTCCATTCGAAATAATTATATGGAGTGAGAATTGCTGATTGTGGAAACTCCAATTTAGATTCCATTCTTTGTTGTTGCTTCAATCTTCTAAACCTGCAAATAAAATTGCTTGTGCGTTGATTACAAATCCCAATGCTCTGATACCATGTAAGATTTTTGAGATACACAGATCTAGATCTGTAAAACAATAAACAAGCTTGCGAGAGAAGGAAGGAAGCGAGCAAGAATTGAGAAAAGAATGAAAAATTGATTCTACAATATTAGTTTTAGAATAAATACATAAAAGCAACTAAGTTAAGCTTAGTTGTACATGCAATAAATAAAGCTAACTAAAGCTAAGTGTGCTTTATCTTATGTTAATGTGTACATGTGCCACATGCAAGCAATAAGTTAACTGGAGCTAATCTAGGTGCATGTACACCAACACAGCTAGAGTAAGTGCATGTACACCAAGACAACTAGTCTAAGTGCATGTACACCAACACATATTAAATTGCATTGCAGGTGGATTTGACGGGAGGATATTACGATGCAGGAGACAATGTGAAGTTCGGTTTTCCAATGGCTTTCATCACTACCATGCTGTCATGGAGTGTTTTGGAATTCGGAGAGTACATGGGAGACGATCTCGACCATGCAAAAACTACCATTCGTTGGGCCGCAGATTACCTACTTAAAGCCGTTGCACATCCCGGTGTTCTTTACACCCAGGTAATGCTATTATTCTTGTGACTTTACAAACATACAATGAGAAGAGTTCGTGCGATGTTTATCTGTCTATATTACGGATATATTGACACTGTAACATGTACTATGGAATCATGTATATATTGATACACTGCAGAATCTATAAAATAGAAAGGCCCGGAGAGATAGACACACCTCTCAATGTCTATAAAATAGATGCTGAACATCCAGGCTCTGACGTTGTCGCATAAACTACTGCAGCTATTCAGCACAATGGACTGTACTTATTTTCAGCTTCTCCTTCAAACCGCAACGCAGGTATACTAACAACAATTCAAATATCTCATATTCTCATCTTTTCATTCACCTCTTTGACTTCATCATTTTCTAAGGCAAGGACTTCAATTTCGTCGACAAACTAAGCGCCTCTCTCCAGTCGAAATTTTGCCCATTCTATTGCTCATACTCGGGATATCACGTGAGTGTTTATATATATATAAAGAGAGAGTGGGGAGAGACTGGAGACAGGCGCGCGACTCTCTCCAGTCGGAAGTTTGCCCATTCTATTGTTCATACTTGGGATATCACATGAGTGTTATATTGGGAATTTCTGATAATTCCAGAACAAAACAACAGAGAATAGTGCTCTGTTTTTAACAGAGGATCTTAACATAGGGAAGCTAAAATTGTTTGGGAGAACAGAGTTTCACTTGCACAATAAAAGCTTTGTATTCATTAATAAAAACAACAACTTTTACAAATTTCGTCCTCTTACAAAGGGATTTCACTAGGAACGCTTCAGTTCCCCAAAAAAAGATTTACTCTGTCTCTCCTTTCAAATTTAAACTGCTGTGTGTAAAATTTTTCTTACATTCGCTACGGCGAGTTTCCTTTTCATTACATATTTAACAACAAACAAAACAGGATGTATATAATTTTACCTGCCATACTCCCGTGAAAAATCAAAAGCAATAAAATTAAAATCTTACCAACATTTACCAACCGGAGTAAATTTCACTAATTACATTACTGAAAATATGGCGATCAAACAAAAATTCCATTTAATGTCACGCAATGTGGTGCAGGCCTGTACTTTGAACTTGATTTCAATCGGACGACTGAGATCGGTGTGAAGAAGGTGACATACGCAATTTGCGATTGGATCTCATCGCAGAATCGCAATCGGCGGAAGAGAGAAGTGGAGCACTAACATATTTGTGCAATTTGCGATTTGCGATTAGATTGCATCACAACATCACAATCGGCAGAAATCACAAGACGTAGTGGAGGGCAACATGGCGTGTATGTGATTTGCGATATGCGATAAGATCGCATCGCAAAGAAAAAATAATGTTGCAGTTGAAATTATCATTTCAACACTCCCCTTTAATTTCAATTGTTGGGTTATCAGTCACACCCAGACATTTCCTCAAGAATTCAAAACTTTTCTGCCCCAATGGTTTAGTTAGAATACCCACAACCTGCTTATGAGTTCTGTAGTGTTTTAAAACAATTTCTCCATTGTTTACCAATTCCCTGATGTAATGAAATTTTGTGTCAATGTGTTTCATTCTCTTATGAAACACAAAATTCTTGGATAATGCAATAGTTGAGCTATTATTACAAAAGATCACAATTCCTTTTGTTTGCTCTTGGCATAAACTCCTTAACTTCCTTTTCGTCCAAACTGCTTGACATGCTGCTGCTGTAGCTGCCACATATTCTACCTCTGTTGTAGACAACACTACAATAGGCTGTTTTTTAAAAGCCCATGAAATAGCTACTGAACCCATGTGAAAAACATAACCGGATGTGCTTCTCCGATCATCTACACTTCCAGCCCAATCACTATCAGTGTATCCAATTAAGTCTGAACATTCTGAAGTAGTATATAAAATGCCAAACCTTTTCGTACCTTTAGAATACCTCAGAATTCTTTTTGCTGCCTGCCAAAGTGCTTCTTTTGGCCTCTCCATGAATCTAGAAATTAAACTAACAGCGTGCATTATACCCGGCCTAGTTGCAGTCAAATACATGAGGCTGCCAACTATGCTCTTGTACAAACTAGGATCAAAATCTTTGCTTCTATCCTCTTTGCTGAGTTTTAATCCCATCATTGTGGGAGTGATTGCTGCTTTGCTCTCCTACATATTAAATCTTTCCAACACTTCATTAGCATATTTTTCCTGTGAGATAAAAATTACATTTTCATTTTGTTCTACTTCTATTCCTAAGAAGTATCTCAGCAAACCCATGTCAGTCATTTCAAATTCTTCTTTCATGACTGTTTTGAAATTTTCAATAAGATAATCATCATTACGTGTGAAAATAACATCATCAACATATAACACAACAGTTAGCATTTTACCATCCTTTTCTTTGATGTAGAGGGTGGGTTCTCCCTCACACTTTTCAAATCAATTTTCTAGTAGATAGGAATCTATCCTACTGTACCACGCTCTTGGTGCTTGCTTCAGCCCATAAAGAGCTTTCTTCAATCTGCACACTTTGTGTTCTTGGCCTTTCTTTTCATAGCCTAGAGGTTGTTCAATGTAAACCTCTTCCATTAATACTCCATTTAGGAATTCTGACTTCATTTCCATTTGGTAAACTTTCCATTTGTTTTGTACTGCTATGGACACCACTACTCTCACGGTTTCCATTCTAGCAACTGGTGTGAAAGTTTCCTCATAGTCTCTCCCATGTTGTTGCTTATATCATTTGACAACAAGTCTTGCCTTGTGTCTTTCTATTTTTCCTTCAGCATTACTCTTGGTCTTGTAGACCCATTTAACTCCAATGACTTCCTTTCCTTTTGGTAGTTCAAGTAAATCCCATATCTTGTTTCTTTCTATGGAATTGATCTCCTCATCCATAGCTTCTATCCATTTCTTATCCTTAATTGCTTCTTCTAAAAGAACAGGGCCATCAACATGAAAATATAAAGCAAACAAAGAATTCATACCTTAATCATAAATGTCACTTAAATTTCTGAACTTCTTACCTCTTTCATTTGGTGTACAAATGCTTGAATAGGCACTTGAATTTCCTCCTTGTGATGTGCTTGGAGAAGCACTTTCATTTCTCCTCAAGGATGTCTCTTGCTACCCTTGTGTTGGTGTTGTTGTTTGGGGATGTATTTCAGCCATCTTCTCATCATCTTTATCATGTGACAAAGAGCTTTTAACATTTATTTTTTTCTCTATGCTTCCATCCCAAGCTTCCTCCTCAATGAACTGAACATCTCTGCTCACAATAAGCTTCTTGGTGGATGGGTTATACAACCTATAAGCTTTGGATTCTTCACTATATCCAATGAAAATACATTTCTCCCTTTTTCTATCCAACTTCTTCCTTAGTTGATCTGGAATGTGTGCATAAGCCACACATCCAAAAACTTTCATGTGGGTGACTCCTTGCTTTTTGCCACTCCATGCTTCTTCTGGCACTCTGTTCATGTCTGCTTTTGTATGGCATCTATTCAAAATATACACTACATAGTGTACAACTTCAGCCCAATAATCATTTGGAAAATGCTTTGCCTTTAACATACTCCTCGCCATATCCATGATTGTCCTATTCTTCCTTTCAGCAACTCCATTTTGTTGAGGAGTGTACCTAGTGGTAAATTGTTTATGAATTCCATTTTCTCTACAAAAATGTAGAAATTCTTTGGAGATATACTCGCCTCCTCTATTAGTTCTTGAAACTTTAATATGCAACCCACTTTGGTTTAGTCTATGCCCTTTTATAAATTTCTCTTACATTTATTTATTGATGGTAAGTTAATTACTACAACAATAACATCGATTCCATCCAGAAGCATCGATGGAGATGCTCCCTAGAATATCATGCTAGCTTCGGCTCCTCTAAGATCACAGGTTAATCTTCTCATCTATTTGGTGGAGATTTCAATTGAAAGTTTTCATTTAACATGGATTTTCTACATGTTTAGCTCCTTCCTCGCCTCAGACTACCTTTATTGGGATTGTTTTATTCATGTGATGAGGGACCTAGTTTTTTACATGTTCCTGTCCTTTATTTCATGAGAGGAGTTGTATGGTTTTGTAATAATCTCTGGGCATGAATAGCATGTTCCATTTTGGGTTTATTCAGTTAGAATTCCTTCACATTCTGATGTTAATTCCTATCGTGATATACATCCTTTTCTGTAACTTAATGACTCATACTCCTCCCCTGTCCAAGCACTCAAATGCCTTTCGAGACTGAAATTTTTGAGCTTGTTTGTCAACAAGTCTCTTTCTGGGAGGGTTCTTGCCTGTATCCAAATAGCTTCCACTCGCTCTTGCATCAATGAATAAACTCTTTCATTATCTCCTAGCCATGCAAATATTTTGGTTTTCGCATTTGTAATAGATGGTGGAATTGTACGGGCTATTGTTACTGTTGTTGTTGTGAAGATATTTAATCCTCTCTTCTCTCATGTGTTGTGGCAAGGAATCCTTCTGTTTGTCTTTCCTGTTCCTTGTTTTCTGGCTAGCTTCGGCTTTGAACTCACTTGAACTTCCCAACACCAGAATCCTATATATTTCAGTGCTTTTCAATTTCCATGGGGTGGTAGGTGGTAATTTGTCTCAGGTTGGTCTTGGATCTACCGCCATTAAATTATACTTGTCATCCGCCCCTGATGTCCATGTGAGTTGGGATCCTTGTACTCCAACCCATATCTGGTTTCCCATTTTTATATTACGTGCACCATTTTTTATCTTGTTTTGGATTATGCACGAGTGGCAGTACTTTCCTTATGATTGATGCAAGTTTTATTCTTTGTATGCCTTACATCCTCATGGAGTGTAATTTGTATGATACCTAGATTTATGGTGGTTTTCTTGAGTACATCTCCTATTTATTTCCATCTACCACTCCAACACTCGTTTTCTACCTGATGCGACAAACTTCTTTTTTCATTGTATTGGTCTTCTTTATCCTTTCCTTTCTAGGGGTATGGATGTGTTGGACTCTAACACGTTGGCCCATGAGGCATTGATATGTGCCACCATGGATGGAGAGTCACATTTACTTCAGTCATCTGGGGTGGATCGACAAGGTGGCACCCAATCTCTGTACACTTAGCACACAATTCTAGGAGATGTTCATGTGCTAGATATTGTGCATGTGGCCCTCGATTTGCATGGTGTCGATCACGCAAGCATCGACAACATTCTATTAGGACTACCACCCCGCCACCCGCTCTAGTGTTTTACCATGAAGTGTTGATTGATTGTATCACCAAATTGTAGAATTGTGCTCTCGTCAGTTGGTGGCATTTTGTGGAGCTAAGTGATGCTAAGATGCGTATTTGGGTGGATAAAAATGGAAAGCTGTATTGGGTTACATGTCGACTGTGGTGTGGTTTCTTTGGGGTTGGTATAGCTTCCATTTTCTCAGCCATGATGACCTTATGAAAATTAAGGCCATTCCATGTATAAATGGAACACGTTTTTTAGTGCTTCACTCTGGTACATTGGGTTTATTCCTCTTAAAGACATGCCAAAAAACAAACTTATTTGGGTTAAGCTACTAGGGTTGCCCATATAATTTTGTACGAAGAAGGTCTTCATGGATATTGGAAATGCCATTGGTAAGTTTGTATATGTTGATCCACGGTGTTTGGGGGCTCTGGATAAAAGAGTCACTTGGATTCCAATTGAGAAGGAATATAGGGGTGGCTTTTTGGATCATATCGAATTGAAATGGGGGGAGACTCAGTTTTCACAGTGTCTAGATTTCTGGGGAGTACCCTTCTGATGTTTAAATTGTCACCGAATTTGGCACCTTCTAGCTCATTTCCCTCGCCAATTGGGTGGTGGTCATCATTCTCATGGTTGGAATTGTTTTGGTGCGTCGGAGCAGTCACAATATGGAGATGGTCCTCCCAGTCACAATGGTGTGGCGCCTCAACATGGAAATGTTTCTTGACGAAAATCAAGTATTCCACATACACCTTTTTCTATTCATCCCCCTGTTAATAGATCCTCGAATTATGGCTCCACTCACATCACTGTTCCATCATCCCCTTTGTCCTCTTAAAAGTCAAACATCACTGTCGAAAATATTCCATCCCCGCATATTCAAAATGTCCCTCTAGGAATCACTCCTCCCTGTCATGACTTTCCAACCCCTTATTCATCACATAACACTCACTCATCCTTTTATATTATATACATACCTGCTATGTAACCCTCACATTTTCCTCATCAGTCCTAGGGGCCTAGGCATAGCATTACACTATGTAACTTGCCACTCGACTCCCCCACAAATTCTGTTGGTAGTGACATGGACTATCTTCTTTAGAGAAAGACCTTGGATCTACACTCTATCACTATATATAAACCACCTAGCTCCTCTTCCCCCCACATCATCCCTAAATCCACCAACAATATCATTATCCAATGAAAGAAAAATAGTGGCAGTCGACATTTTTGTGGGAAACCCAAGCCTAACCCTCTTAATTCCTCTATTGATCATTTCCTTTTTGAGGTTCTTATTTCTGATATACCTTCTTCTTGGGCCCTTAGAGCACAGATGCATGCACGGGGGTTGACATGACTTTCACACTATCTCTCAACATCCTAGGATTAGGGGCTGCCCTGAAATTTCTAGCCCTCCAACAAATTTTTCTCTTTGTTCGTCCATATATCATTCTCCTTCAGTAAACCATGCACTCGGTTCCACATGTGATTCAATATTTCTAGAAAATGTTCCCGGAATGGCATATATCTGCCATGGCTACTATTGGTCTATCAAGGGGTCTTATGGCCCTATGGGACCCTCAATGGGTCAAGGTCAGGGCCATTTCATGTTTTGCTAGCATCCGAGGCCTGATGGGGAGCATCCACATTCTCAATATGTATGCCCCATATAAGAATAAAGTTGTTTTCTGGGACAAGTTGGTTTCATTAGGAATATTGGTGCTGGTATCCTTGATCATCGCGAGGGACTTAAATTGTATGGTTGGCTTAGATGAAGTCTAGGGACATTCCAGGAAAATCTACCCTTTGGAGGGCGTGATGTAAGATGCTAATATGGATCACAACTTTGTTGATATATGCCCTAAAAAGGTGGTTCCTACATGGGACAATGGGAGAGTGGGGATGCAATATGTTGCAAAGAGGCTAGATTGTTTTTTATTGCATGAACAAGTGGTGGAGTGTCTTGGAAATATTCATGTTGAGGTAATCAATAATTTTTTATCTGATCACCGGCCTATCCCACCATGTTTGATGATGAAGAAAACTCTGCCCTGTTTAAAGATTTCTTTGAAGATGAGCTTCTAGAGGTGTTAAAATCATTTAAGGGTGATAAGAGTCTAGGCCCATATGGGTGGACGATGGAGTTTTTTACTCATTTCTTTAATCTCTTTAAAAACAACCTCCTTGACATGGTGGAGGACTCCAAGACCATGGGGTACATACACCTACATATAAAATCCACTTATATTGCTCTCATTCCAAAGCGGTGACAACCAGCCAGTTTCTCTGATTACCAGCCCATATCACTTTATAACCTTATTTATAAAGTCATATAAAAAACAATTGCAAATCGGATGAAGAGTACATTATCACGTTTTATTTCACTAGAATAATTCGGTTTTCTACAAGACATACAAATACATGATGTTGTTTCTATTTCCCAAGAATGTATGCATTCAATCCACACAAAGCATCTAAATGTTGCCATCATGAAGGTGGATTTACAGAAAGCATATGACTGCCTGGACTGGGGATTTCTCACAGTGGTTCTACAAAGGATTGGTTTACTAGGCCAAATGTTTGGAATGGATAATGGCATGTGTTACAAACGCAAATTATGTTGTGATCATCAATTGATATCCATCGAAGTTCTTCAGGGATGGTCAAGATCTTCGATAGGGATGCTCACTCTTATTTATCTTAGCGATGGATGGTTTTAGTTTGCATATTGAAAAAACGGTGTCGAATGGACAGTTTTAGACACTGCACATGGGAAGTGACATCAAAATTTTCCATAGTTTCTTCATTGATGATGTGCTTATTATGGGGATGTTAAACTATTTTTCTTCGTTGACTCTTTTTCATGTTTTCCAAAATCTGCTAATGCCACTAGATTACATATGAATCTTCAAAAGTCCATTGTTTATCATAGTATATGTTATATGGAGGTAATTTCTTATATTAAGTCTTTTTGGGATATTCGCGGAGCTGATGATGGGTGGTATGAAATATCTTGGCTATCATATCCAACCATGTAGCTATAACATTGTCGATTGGCAGTGGCTCATGGACCGTTTCTATAAGAGGATTTCTAGATGGGAATTTAGATGCCTATCTCTGGGAGGTCACATAATCCTGACACAAATTGTACTCACATAGTTGGGGGCATACTGGGCTCATTTGTTTCATATCCCTCTTTCTATTATAAATAGTCTTAATAGAATAATGGGCATCTTCAATTGGGAAGGTAGCAGTCGACAAATAAATTTCATTTGGCCAAGATGTCCCAAATTAATCTTCCAAAAGGTATGGGGGGCTAGGGGATTTTGAATCTTCGCCACTTTGGATGGGCATTATTGCTGAAATCATTATGGAGGGGAATTGATGGTGTTGATACATAGGGTAAGATAATTAGATATAAATGTGAGAAGGAGCATGATTTTCTTTTTTGGTATCACAAAGGATGTATAGGGATCCCATCAGGCTTGGCAATCTGGTTTAGCTTCCAAAAGATAGATAGTAAAAAAATTACAGTATCTTGCATGGTATATGGGGTTGGGTCATAGGATTTTCATTAGTGTTGATCGCATTTTGGGTGCTGGATTGGAATGCAACATTCCTGAGGAGTTCATACGATGCATAAATGGACACGATATTTAATTTAGAGTCAAGTCTTATCCACTTGGCGAGGTCCTTTTCCTGCTTGAAAAAGCGCAGAGGAGCTGGGTCTGGCTAGGCAATAGGCGCAGGATTTCGATCGAATATGTGATGGCATGAAATTACTAGGAATCTATCGTGAAGGGAATTGTGATCAGGTTGTCTGGACAGGTAAGATGAAGGTGGGTAATATCATGTTTGCTAATATATATAACACCCTCTATGGAAGGGAGGTTCTACCTGGGGGTATATGTGACTTTTATGCATTCTGGAAGACTAAAATTCCCATCAAAATCATCCTTTTCTTCTGGCTAGTTTACAAAAATAAAAATCTCACTTGGGAAAATCTACAAAAGAGGCAATGGCATGGACCGAGTATCTATGTGATTTGTAGAATGGTGGAGGAAAATAATGAACATATGTTTCTCAAATGCCCCTTCATAGTTCAGGTATGGGAAAAATTGGAAAATTATATCATGGGTTTCCCTTATAAACATTTTGACAACATCTTGGTTTGTATGAAATGTTGGAGTTCATAGAAGAATTCATGGACGATCATTCCCCTAAATTCATTTTTGGTCAATATGGAAATGGTGGAACAAAATCATATTTGAAAACTCAAATGAAAAATTCATGTTCGTTTATAAGTGCTCTGTATCATGTCACTCTATGGTTATTTCACTTAATACTAGAAAAAATAAAATAATAAACAGTCAGGCCCTTGTTTGGAGTATCTGGCAAGTTTCTTCGATGGCACGGCTCAAAGAAACACATGTGGATGCAGCTTTTGGATAGATTTTTCAAAAGAACAAGAATTTAGGGTTCATTGGAATGTGGGCAGTGGCACAAATACTAGGGGTGAAGAAATGGCCCTCTGCAGCCTTTTATGGTTTACACACTTCCTCAAAATCCCTAACATCCATATATTCAGGGAATCCAATATTATTATTCAACAGGTCAATGGATGTGCAAAAATTAAACAACAATAGCTCCTAGGATGGCTCTGGAAAATTGACAATCTATGGACACAGTTCAATAACTCATCAATCATGCACATCATAAGAGAACACAACCAACACAAAGATGAACTTTAAAAGAGGGGTCTATAGGAACACTTGGGCACTATGCACATTGAAATCAAACTAGGAGACGCTATACTAGATGTTGGGGTGTTTTAATTTCCTAGGTAACTATGGTTGTTTTTTTTTATACTTTGTGTATTTTTTCCTTTTTTGAAATATGCCTGCCTCATTTCCTCATGATGTGAATAGATGTAAATGATGTGGAGGGAACATTGGATTACTATGTATATATCCTCAATTATGCACAGGAGGATGACTTTCAACTTTTTCATCTTTTTTACTAAATTTTCACCCTACTTTATATGGTTGAACTACATTTCAGCCATATTACGATATATGATGTATATAATGCTACCTGATTTTTCTAGATGAGAAGAATGTCTGCTTGCCTAAATTTGATATATGTGATATAGGATATGGATGGGTGATGACAAAAAATTTTATTTTTATCTCATATGATTTTATATTACACTTTTATTGTACTGAAGAAAAAAAAAATTGTTGAAATGAGTGGATAAGAATCATTTTTCACTTTTTAATGTTACTTATTTTTTTATGGAAGGTGGAGAATGATGTAAATCTATCTATTCACCTACTTTATTAATGTGGTTGTGCTAATTGACAATCATGATTTATGCGAAGATTACTATTCCATAGTTGACTATGGTTAAATATGCTAAAGTTATGGTTGAGGATGGTTTAAAAGATCAACATATAATTCACTATGGATGACCTTGCTTGTCCACATCTAATTATAGTAGACTATGATAGTTTATGGTTGACTATGGTTCACCATGGTTGCTAATGTTTGATCATGGTTGAAAATGGTCAACCAAGATTAACCATAGTCAATCATGGTGATCATAGTTGACTTTGGTTGACTATGGATTTACCTAGAAAAAGTAGGTCAATCTAGTAAACCTAATAAACTTAGGTCAATATAGTAAACACAAGTCAACCTAGGTAAAGGTCAACCATGTAAAACCAGGTGAACGTAGTAAATCTAGCAAACATATATCAGCTTAGTAGTAAACCTAACAAACCTAGATCAACTTACTCAACCAAGTAAATATAGTAAAGTTGGGTTAACCTAGTAAGCCTAAGTCAACCTCTTAAACTTAATAAACCATGAAAACATAGTAAGCCTAGGTCAACCTAATTAAATTAGTAAACCTAGGTTAGCCTAATGAACCTAATAAATATAGGTCAATCTAGTAAATCTAGTAAAGCTAGTACAGTTAAGTCAACTTAGTAAACCTATGTCAACCTAATCAAGCTCACAAAACTAGGTCAACCTAGTAAACCTTGGTCAATCAAGTAAACCTAGTAAATGTTGTTCAACTTAGTAAACCTATTAAACATAGGTAAACCTAATAAACATAGGTCAACCTATTAAACCTAAGTCAACCAACTAAACTTCGGTGAACCTGGTAAATCAAGTAAACCTATGTTAACCTAGTAAACCTAGGCACACTGAGTAAACCTAATAAACCTATCTTCACCTAGGCAACCTAGGTCAACCTAGTAAGCCCAATTCAACCTCTTAAACCTAATAAACATAGCTTAACTTGGTAAACCTAATACACCTAGGTTAATCTAGAAAATCTAAGTACACCTTGCAAGCCTAGGTCAACCTAGTAAATATAGGTCAATCTAGGAAATCAAAGCCATCCTGGTAAACATTAAATCTTTGTCAACCTACTAAATATCACGAACTTTGTAAACCTACATCAACCTAATAAGCCTAGTAAACCTAGATCAACCTAGAAAACCTAGTAAATCTAGTAAACCTATGTTAGCCTCGTAAAGCTAATAAATCTAGGTAAGCGTAGTAAACCAACATCAAACTAGTCGACCTCGTAAGCCTAGGTCAACCTAGTAAATCTAGTAAACCTATGTCAAATAAGTAAATCTAGGTCAAACTAGTAAACCTAGTAGATCTAGTATATCTTGGTCAACCTAGTAAACCTAGAAAACCAAGGTCAACCAAGTAAACATAGCTTATGTTACAATGATGTTTATTGTTTGTCAAATTGTGGCATCAATTGTTGTTTATCACATTGAGACATCATTTGTTTTTTGTTAATTTGTAATGTTTATTATATTTTGCTACATTTCAACTTGGTTCGTCGTTTGTAACATTTTGTTGTCATCACATTGTGACATGGTTTGTTGTTTTTAACAATGTGACATTATTTTTTGTTTATCATGTTGTGATGCCATTTCTTGTTCATAAAAATGTGACATTATTTTTTGTTCATCACATTGCAACATTGTTTATTATTCATCACATCGTGACATCATTAGTTGTTCATCACATTGTGGTGTTGCTTGTCATGTTAGAAACAATATTAAAGTTAATGCATATGGTGACTATGGTTCACTATGGAACCCATGTTGACTATAGTTGACTTTGATACTCTTGCTGATTTTAGTTGATAATGTTAACCATAATATACCATTAGCAACATGTGTTAATGTGTAAATTAATGTATTATTAATGTCTTATCAATGTGTTAATGTGTTATTAATGTATAAATTAATGTGTTAATAATACATTTTTGAAGGTAGTTTGGTTGTGAATTTGTATTATGTTAGTCTTTCATAATATTTTCATGAATTGTTCGCCTAAAGTGTTTACCATTTTATTGTGGTCATATTTATTTGTTAAAGTATGTTTTTATCACGATTTTGTCACATGTATTTTCTTGATGACCATACAATATCTAGATGTATGTATATTTTGTGTTGATATTTCTATTCTTTTTGGAGATATTATTATGTAATTTAATGACATTATTAAGTTAAAACTTTAGATGTTACCTTGAACTTATGTTGAAGTAGTTCTAGTCCTTTCTTTTCATTAATATTCCCGAGATTGTGTATTTTATAAAAGGTAAGTTCATCTTTGAGGTTGTTTTCTTGTAATTCTCTAATGTTTTTTGGTAGACATAAGTTGTTATATTGCTTGGCAAATGAATACTTTTCTCAACATTTTGGGGTTTACCTACTTTGTGATGCATTAGATTTTAAACCTTTTGGATGTAGATATGCTTACAATTTTTGGGATATTTTGTTATATTACATTTTTTTCTTCCTACAATTTTATTTTTATTAATCAAATTACCATAGAAATTTGATTGGTTTGCTAGTGGTTGGTTTAGCAAAAGGGCTACACCTATTTTTGTCAAGTCACAATCATTAGGCTTCAAATTTGTTTTTTAGATATCAATTATTGTTATTATTTTAGAAGTTTGCTTACAATTTGTAGAAAATATGTATGGTGGTGATTTATGAGTGGGTCTCAAGCATTTCTCAGTTTTTGAAAGCATGATCCTATGTTTTTGATGAAAAGCAATGTTGCTATGAGTATATTTCCACCTCATACTAGTTTTTTTAGTAGCATAAAGAAAATAACTTGTGTCATTGACAAAAAGACAAATCATTCATTCCCTAAGAAGGGTTTGAGAAAGGTAAATGATTGGTAGATTGACGTAACCATTCCTCAAAGTAAATGAGGTATGTGCTATTTTATGGGTTTCCTATGTAAACCAAATTTTATTCCCTCTTTGTAATTGGCCTACACTAGAACCATCTTCTCCAACCCTTGTTGAAATGAAAGGGGTGTTTATAACTTCTTCTCCTAATTACTGACTATGATGTTTCAGAGCCACATGAAATATCTATCATCAAAGCTAAATTGGATGAAAACCCAAATAAATTCTAAGTGGTAGCATCTTCAGTGGTAACAACTTCTGAAGATGCTTAATCTCCTACTCCAATTGAAGAACCTTTAGGGGAAGCTCCCAAGCACACTTATACCTCCATTGTACGTGTGGGAATTAATATCAATTTTCTCTTATTATTGAAGTTCCATTTGTTCTATTTTAATCAATTTTTTTCATTACAATAAAATTGTAGTGCTTTAGAGATTCTAAATTCTCAACATCTATGATTGTGTGAAATTGTTTCAATTCAAAGCTTTGGATTTCTAAGGGGCCTTCTACCACTACATAGTTTTATCAAATACCTAAAAATATGATTTTTGTTGTAGTTTCATAATGGATACTTACACCACAAACCACACAATAACAACAACCTTAATTGCCTTTGGGTTCAACAATAGTTGATGAAGTGCATCCTAATGGGTCTGATGATATTGTCAGCTCTCAAAATGAAGGCTTCCTATTTTTATATGTAGTTCTACATAACTAACAACTAGGTTAAGCAATATTTGTTATTTTTAATCTTTCCTATATAAAATCTAAAGCCATTAAATGTTTTACGCATGTTCTGTTGAACCTTTATTTTTTTGTCCATTCCTTTAGTGATGGAAGATTGATATACATAATAAATATCTCTTCTACTATCACCTCTTATAAATTATAAATAGAGTTTACAAACTTTGGGAAAATCAAACCTAGAGGGGTCAATGTGGTTAACCAAAAGGTGGGGACTCACATTGTCTTTCTAATTGTCTATTTTTAAATGTTTGTATGGTGACTTTTCTAGTTGTATAATTTCTTTAATTCTCTCTGATTGTTCATCTATATGAGTTGAGCTAGATTACATCTGATTGTACTTTGATAAGAAATGAGAGTTTTTTATGCCTTCATTGGTTTGAAGACGAAATTTCTATTCGAAATGCCATAACAATATGTATACATTTATTTTTTAATATTATTTGATTCTTATTTATGTCTCTATGGTTATACATTTATGTTATAATATTATTTGTTTCTTAATTGTTTTTATGGGAATTTGATAATTATATGTAATGTTTCTATGAAAACAAGCAAGCTTTTCCAATTCCCTTTGGCAATAGGCATATATAAATAGAGGAAAAATGTACTAGTCGTGATAGTTCATGAGAGAGTGGGTATATTTTTTGTTCTAATTTCCTTTTGATGCCAAGAATTGGAAAAAAATGCGTGTAATTTTTTATTTATTATTTTCTGAGTAGGAAGAGGTGGTAGAGGAAAGCAATTTTAGAAAGAAGGGGGGAGAGTACTATTCCACAACATTTTGTGACTGTCCCTATACTCCCCATTCCTGGATCCTAGAGGACCTCTACAGTGAACCCCACATGCTTTTCCTTCATGGATAAACTCCCACTATGTCCCTCTTCATGAGAAGATCATTTCCCTTTTGCACCATTTCCCCTGAAACCTCTATTTTGCCCAGTTTACAAGATCAGTGCTAATGGCTTTTGTCTCCCCTGCATTGATGTGTAGATATTAGCACTACTCCTCATGCTAACTGGAGCGACTGGTATATGTCTCAGTCATGTCAGTCCTATTATGGAAAGTTTTTTAAATTAGAGCCGAAGATTCTAGCTCTAGAAGCTCCGTAATGGAAGTCTGGTAAATGGATTGGCCGGATGGGGTCGAGGATGCAAGTTTGGGCTCCTTTCCCCTATAATGATGGAACTACCTCAAGGGATAAGTCCTTAACCCATGAGAATAGGATCCATCTCCCATCCATATTTCCTATATAAACCTCCCTTCTTCCCAAGCAAAAGCTAGTCACAGTTCGAGTGTTGGATGAGTGTGAATATAGTATTTTGATTAGACAAGCAAGCTATTATCAGTTGTAGCCATCTAGTTGTGTGAGGGAGAAGAGTGTTTGGTTTGGAGTGAAGTATAAATGGAGGAGCCTTTAAACTATTCTTATTTGAAGCCATCATGGAATGCTAGTAGAAGTGTATGGGAACCTCGTCTTGTTAGAGGAAGACTATGATGTCAAGATGAATGGTTGTAATCTCTCTTTTATATTAATATATGCAAATATTGATTGATTTCCTACATGTTTTTTAATATTACATATTCATGGCTTAATGTTTCTTGACTTGTTAAGTAGGTTGAATTGCAATTTGTCTATTATTATGTTTATGCGTTGTTGTTGTTCACTTGTTTTAGGAACTTGAAGAAGGAAGTAAGAGATTGCTGGAGTGAGCAAGCGAGGACATCATCTAGTAGGATAAGTGACCAAGAGGTAGGCCCTTTTGATTGATTCTAACCTAAGTAAATCTTCCATAGAATGTATCTGATGTGGCTAGACCCATTATCGGGCTAGAGGAATTTGTTCATGTCTGCACTTATAATTTTACTTCACCACAAATTGGTGACTCTGCCAGGGATATCCCATCTTTTGTTAGTTTTGAATTTCATGATTTCGTGAGAACTTTGCTAGTTTCATGTTTTCCCTTTGGTTCTGTTTCTTTTCTCCTGCTTACTGGCCTAAGTCTAAAATTCATAGTAGCAGGTTTGATCCCTCTTTTGATTTTATTTTTTTTCCTTAGTTCCCTCGGACAACGCACTTAGTCGGATGACATTCATGTTGACCAGCCTCTGGCACTTGTTGTCAATTAGGTAGTCATGCCGATCACTATAAGTGAATATTAGGACTTGATCCCAATCTTGGCTAGTGTGCTATGATCTTGTGATTTTGACCCCATAAGCCTTTTGGACCATCATTTCACTAACTAGAAAGCTTCATTTAGCTTGCTTTGTGTGCTTGCTTGGTTTAGCCGACCTGCTGATGTGTTAAGTCTGGCCGTGTGTGAATTTCTTTTTGATTTTTTCTTTGAATTCCTCAATAGGTGCTAGTTGTAGTACTAGTTAGCCACGCTAATCAACCATTAGTGCTAGTTGTAGTACTAGTCAATTGTGTCGATCGATGCTACTTTTGGCCCAAAAGTCGCTCCGGTCTCAGGGGTAAGAAAAAATCAAAATTTCTCCCATTCTAGTGCCATTGTGTCTTGACCCTCATACTCTCTTCTTCCCCGCAGAAGTGACTAGGATGCTTTGTTTTCAATTGAACGAGTTAAAGAGTCTTGTTTGTTCTCTTATTTCGAGTGTCACTTTTCTCTTTCCAAGCGTAGATTACATTGCTTGGTTTTTCAATTGAAGCATTTATGTGTTTGGTTTGTTCGATTCAGGGAAGAAGTTGCTTTTAGTTTCATTTATAATTCTTTGGATTTGATTGATGCTTGTTTGTTCAAAACTGTGAAATTTTCATTAAAGTGCTTTATGTGAAGGATTAATTTTGCATTTTATGAAAAGAAGAACATTATTCTAGTTTACTTAAGCAAAAATATTGCATTAATAGCGTTATTGAGAAGCTAGAATTGCATCATCATAAGCATTGGAAATGAAATAAAACTTCTTTTGTTGTTAAGGGAAGATTAAGTGCATTTAGGACATTTACTAGTGAAAGATTTATTTCTTTGATTGTTGCATTAATTTTGTGTTCTATATCTCTCAATTAGTGTTAACTTTCATCGAAGACAAAGATCTCTTTTCTCATATAGCTACATATAGGAGTTTTCAGATGACAACAATAGGGCCTTGTAATTAAAACCTAATTCAAGATCAACCGTTAAAATTTATTGAATTAACCTACGGAAGCATTGAAACTTAACACTCACATTTAGTAGTTTAAGCTAGAGACATGTTCCAACGTCTTTAAACTTAGCAAATTTCGTTCGCTTCGGAACTAGACATTGCTAGTACGGATTTATGCTCCCCGTATCGTCAAGTATATAATAGGAGACCCCTCTAGGTCCATAGGAAGCTGAGTCGGCCACCTTGCAAACATGATACACCAAACACAACATTCAGAGAGATTTCCTGCTCATACTTCTCGATTCGCTAGGAGGTATTCTGCAGTTCGTGATTGCTCTGTAATCCTTTTTACCTAGACCATCCAAAGTAGTCATTTGAACTTTGTGACTCGTTAAACTTAAAAGATCATTCGAGAACTTGTCCTTTCGAGCTCATTAACTTCAAAAGAAACTAAAGTCATCTTTTGCCCTTTTCTTGACTCTTAAAACATGAAAAGGCAAAGTTTTGTTTCAGTGTTCTAAAATTAAATTCCCACGAAATATTCTTGGTTAAAGTTATCTTCCTTAGTGATTATTTAGGTTCGTTTCCAATGGAAATATTTCCAGATTCTACCAGTCAAGGATTCTCCTCGGATGGGAGTCCTGGTCCTTTTCCTTCTTTTACAAATGTTGGTGCTCCTTATATGGCAATGTTGTCCCTCCCTGGGTTAACCATTAGTTTAATAGTCTAGTTGTTTTCAAATTCGGTGGTCCCGAGCGTCTCGACTCCTGTCCAAACATCTCTTTCATTCAAATCATGTCACGATGATTCTAAGGTTGACCCCTCGCCTTCTTCCCCCATTTCTTCCTCTTCCTCTTCTACTTCACCTAGTGAAAGTTTGAAATCTAGTAACTAGGAGGCTAAGAAGAAGAAGAAGAAGAAAGATAAGTGAGAGGCCAACCGTGTAGCTGTTACTCCAAATGCACCCCCTATCGACAAACATTCCAATCCTCCATGGAAGGTCAAATTCCCTTGTAGGCTATGTAAGAGAGACCATCTCCTTCGAGACTATCCTAGAATTCCCAGAGCCTTAGAGGTATGGTCTGAAGACCTGAATCGACCATCCCCATCATCCTTTGGAGATCATGTCTATGCTACACCTTTAGCTAACGATAGTAAGAAGAAAGGGAAGATTAGATTCTCATGTAGGTTATGTGAAGGAGAGCATCTTCTTCACCTTTTTCCTCTCATGGATAAAGCATCCAAAGTTTTTGGAAACCTTGCAACTCCTCCACCCCAACTTCCTGTTGGTTATCAGAGGCTTTCTTCTGACCCTCTCCCGGTTGCTAAATAGATTGAATTGGATTCATCTCTTGCCCATCCTCCTCTTCCCAAGTGTGACTCTCTTGTGTCTATTCCTGACCAACCATCGGTTGAAAAGAGTGTCAACTTGGCTCCGCCTTCAGTTCTTCACTCTATTCCCGAAGAGAGTAGTGATGATCATACTGCTCATGTTCTTCTCATCTCCTCAGATTCTCATGAATCGAAGAGTGACCCTCCCATCCCAGTTGTTTGGGAGAGTCCTTCCCCTATTCTTGTATAGCATGAGAGAAATCATATGATATCCCCACCAAGTAGTTCTGTTGTCTCTTTTGATTGGGGTCCATTGACTGCTTTTCGCCTCCCATCTTATGTGCCTTTCTAGATCACAGTACAAGCTTATAATATGGTAGTACCTAGCACTATATTAGATGAAGGCGCATCTATTAGCATCATGTTTTCTACTATTTGGCGACCTTTGGGCTCCCCACAACTTGTGCCTGTCACCCATAATATGTTGGCTTTCAACAGAGGAATTAGTCAACCTTTAGGGATCCTTCTGAAGTTCCCTATTAATTTGGGAGGAAAGACCATCTATATAGACGTGATGGTAGTCCAAGGTCCTTAAGCTTTCAATCTTCTCCTTGGACGCGACTATGTTTATGTCATGGGAGCTCTTGTTTCTTCACTTTTCCGTGTGGTTTGTTTTCCGCACGAAGGGATAATTGTGACTATTGATCAATTATCATTCATTGGTCACCAGGTGCCTCCTTTTCAACCATCATCCCCTATCGTATCTTGTTTCCAAGCAATACCTCCCCTGCCACAGGTCAATTATGTGGCTACTCGTTCTGTCTCCACATCTGTTGATGATCACATAGATGGTATAGTACATTATGTACTTGGGGCATTGGAACTTGATTTGTCTTTGGTACCAAATGACATGTGTTCCTCCCAGAGCATGGTTCTTATTTCTAGTGAAGACCTCTTGGGAGCCATGTTCTCTTATGTTCTGTGATCGAGGGATGAGGATAGTTCTTTTACTATGTCAACCTCGTTAAAAAATGAAATAGGTCTCCATGAGGATAGTTCTTGTTCTTGTTTCAACCTCATTAAAAAATGAAGCAAAGGGTATGAGGATAGTTCCTGGTCTTGTGTTAACCTCTTTAAAAAATGAAACAAGGGGTGAGGATAGTTCTTGTTCTTATGTCAACCTCGTTAAAAAATGAAACAAGGAGTCAGGAGGATAGTTCTTTTTCTATGTCAACCTTGTTAAAAAATGAAATAAGGGTTCCGAGGATAGTTCTTTTACTACGTCAACCTCATTAAAAAATGAAACAAATCCCTTTTTCCAAATTAAGTATTTGATTAAGATCTCTTAAAATCCTAATCGAGTCTTTCCTGGATCTTGAAAGTGAACCTTCATTCCATTCACCTAGTTGAATGAAATGAATCTTAGGTGGCATGTACCTCGATTGATTCATTATGCTGGGGGCATGCAAACTTATAACAATCATAGTTTTTCATTTCAAGCTTGTGTAAACATGAAACCGAATTCAAATAGGGTTCCCCATGGTTCAAGCTTGTGTAAAAATGAACCCATGCTCGATTTAAATCTCGTGATTGTCATTTTAATCAACTAATTTCTATTAGATGAGCCTTGGTTGTTTTATTCCATTGCCACCATCTCTTTGGCCGATCATATGCTTTCACTTGGTTGTTTTTCCTTTTCTTAAGGGACCACAACTATGAGTGGTTTTGTTAGCCATACTCTTGACCATTACATGTTTCGAGTAGTTCGACCATTCCCGGAACCAGTTGCTACCCTTTATACCACTCGTTCCTCTAGGACAAGTCTCCTTTAAGCTCTTTTCTTGACTCATTAAACTCATATGAAAAGATTTCTGAGTATTTTTTCCCTTTTTTACTCATTAAAGAGAATAAAAATGGGGGGTCTGCTTTTAGCTCTTTTCTGACCCTTTAAAAGCGAAAAGATGGCTAAGCCATTGTCATTTTGAATTAATTAATGGATGCAAAACGTTGTGCACCCAGTATAAGTTTATCCCTTTCTTGGGCCGGGAGGCTCTATTTACGAAAGAGGTACTCCTTGACTAAAATGGTCAAGCAGTTCTCTCAAGTATCGTTTTCTACCTTTTCAGGCTCGAGAGACACAAATGTATGAGAAGGGACCATGTGGAGCTTTCTTTTATGTGTCTTTTTCAAAATCTCTAAACATGAAAAATATATTGAGTTACACCTTTGTTGGACTCGTTAAACTATTAAACGTCATTGGATTCGTCATCATGACGAACATGAGCTTCTCCTTCCTAGGGCTTGTTCAACTTACTAGATCAGATTCGTCCTAAGGATGAACTTACAGTGCAAGCATATTGTATCCCCTTCAATCTTGTGATAAAAAATAATTGGGGTACTCGCCAGAAATGGTGGGGGAGGGGGAATTTGGAAATCTATTAGTTGTACCGACAACTCACTCTTGAACATGACACTCTTCGCTTTGTGTCGGGTTGGAACATCCTCCTTTGCATCATTGACCTTCCTGGGTTTAGGCCATTTACTTTTGCCTCCCATCTGATCTCTTCCATGTCATTATGACCACTGATCCCATGGATCCAAAAGCTTCCAAACTTCCAGTTGTGTTGCCAATATGTTCAAGAGTTGTCCTTCTACAATTAAACTTACCTCTGATTCTCTGTATCATCCAAAATCATTTTTCATCCTCTCGTATCACATCGATGATGTGGGATTCATTATGGCCCTCCTTCAACATGGTCAATTTCCATCGAATTCAAAAAATTATCTGAGAAGATGACCAAGAGACTCCCTTCCAGTACCTTAGAGCTTGCATGCCCTAATGGCAAGTTATTCACACTCGATGATAAGTTCACATCATAGGCTTTCAATCGAGTTATTTCACGGGTGTTTGACTTTAGTTCTTGTATTCACATTCCATGAATTGTGCTGATAGTGCCTGGAGGGTCATTGTCATTATTGGTGGTTTCTCTCGCACCTGTTAACAATTTACATCATTGATAGGTAATCAAGCGACTTTCTAGCATGTTTGGCGTCAATACGTCTATTCGCATTCTAGGATCTGTACTTTGATCGAGTCGTGTTGGAGCGCAAGACCCTAGACTCAGATCACAAAAGTCTAGGTTGCAAAGTGATGTAACATGGTTATGATGATATGCATGTCTCTTTCAGATAGCTGGCTATGACCAGACCATGAGTTATCATCTGTGATCCTTCTCATTATTGGATGGCTGCAACCATACCATGGTTTGATTATGATACTATTTGATGGATGGTCGCGCCCATACCTGGATCCATTTACATGATAATTCTCTAGATGGTTGCATCCATGCCATCATTCATGTATCATTTGACAGAGATCTAAGTTTATGTATATGTATCTGTACTTGCTTGCAAGTTTTCCAATGGCAGACTAGTTCCCTGCATTGATTTATAAAGCATTTCATCCCTCACTCCAATTTGGACTTCATGCTTTTGGGGGCATTTTTTACACAACATTTTGTCATTGTCCCTGTACTCCCCATTCCTGGATCTTGGAGGACCTCTACAGTGAACCCCACATGCTTTGCCTTCATCGCGAAAGTCCCATTATCTCCCTCTTCATGAGAAGATCATTTCCCTTTTGCACCATTTCCTCTGAAACTTATATTTTTCCAAATTTACAAGACCAACACTAATGGCCTTTATCTCCTCTGTGTCGATGTGGAGAGATTAGCACTATGCCTCGCACCGACGAGAGCGACTAGGTTGTCTCAGTCGCGTCGGTCCTATTATGGAAATTTTTTTAAATTAAAGTAGGAGCTTCTAGCTCTAGAAGCTCTGTAACAGAGGTCTGGTAAATGGTTTGGCCGGATGGGGTCAAGGATGACAGTTTGGGCTCCTTTCCCCTATAATGATGGAACTACCTCAAGGGATAAGTCCTTCTCCAATGAGAATAGGATCCATATCCCATCCATATTTCCTATATAAACCTCCCTTCTTCCCAAGTACAAGCTAGTCATAGTTAGAGTGTTGGCTGAGTGTGAGTATACTATTTTGATTAGACAAGAAAGATATTATTAGTTGTAGCCATCTAGTTGTGTGAAGAAGAAGTGTGTTTGGTTTGGAGTGAAGTCTAATGGGAAGAGACTTTAAACTATTGTTGTTTGAACCCATAATGGAATGCTAGCAGAAGTGTGTGAGAACCTAGTCTTGTCAGATGAATATTGTGACATCAAGATGAATGGTTGTAATCTCTCTTTGATATTAATATATGACACTATCGATTGATTTCCTACATGTTTTGTAATATTACATATTCATTGTGTTGGGTGTGGAGCATGATTGTTTAGAGGTCTTTGTTTCAGCGAGATGTATACCCTAGGAAGTTTGTACACCCCTCCATGCGAGCGAGTGCGGGGGGAACTTTTCCCCCCTACGGGGGTTCTGGGGGGCTGACCCCCCCTCACTGGGGGTCCAGGGGCTAGCGGGGGTTTTGGGGGCAGCGCCCCCAAAGCTAAAAACAGATGCAAAATTGCCTTGTAAAAGTATAGTAATTTCTAGTCAATCTAGGTCATTCATTAGGCAGATGATCTAACAGTAGAACTTATGTTTAGTTTAGGGTTTTTTGCCCTAGAAAGCAACCCCTCTCTTTGTATGAGGGCATCGTATTTGAGGCTGTGTAATAGATGTGTATTCTCTGAGAGAGAAATAGAGATGTGAGACTGTGAGATAAAACAGAGGATATTACAATGGATCTGCTGTAGGTTATGTCTCTTCATTTTGCTGGATAATAGAAAGGAAGGACTGGCTGTTCAGGGTGGACATAGCCCAAACTGGGTGAACCACGTATATCTGTGTCTCTCTAGTTTTATGCATTTTTTGTGTTGATATTTATGCAATATTCTATGTGTTCCATTGCTCTCTAACAACTGGTATCAGAGCCGAAGGTCTATTTGGCTGATAAAGTCGCAGGAAAGAAGGGTTCCTCGTTTAAGTGGGAGAAATGGAGGAAGATGGTAAGTTTAGGGTCGAGAAATGTAATGGCCAAAACTTCTCGCTGTGGAAGATGCCGATGGAATATTATTTGTATCAGAAAGATCTGTACCTACCATTGGGTAGAAAAACAAAGATGTCGATGGGTATGACAATGAAGAATGGAACCTTCTCGATAGAAAGGCACTCAGAACAGTACGGTTGTGCCTCGCAGCATCAGTCACCTTCAACATTTCGAAGGAAACAACTACAAAGGACTTGATTAAGGCGTTGGAGAAACTATATGAAAATCCCTTGGCCTCAAACAAGGTATTTCTTATGAAACGATTTTTAATATGAAGATGTCAAAAGGTAGATCTGTTGCGGACCATTTAAAGTATTTTAATACTATTACAAGTTAGTTATGTTTTATAGGGGTAAACTTTGATGATGAAGTTAGAGCTCTGTTATTCTTGTCCTCATTGCCAAAAAGTTGGAATGGTTTAGTAATGGCCATTAATGACTCTGTTTCTAGATCTAGTACTTTAAAGTTTGATGATGTTGTTAGTGCTATCCTTAGCAAGGAAATGCGATGGAAAAGCTCCTGTGAGACATCAGGTAATGGTTTAAGTGCAGAGTCCAGGGGAAGAAAAATGGAAAGAGGAAAGAGCTTTGGATATCGCACTAAATCAAGGAAAGGTAGATCCGAGTCCAAATTAGGCATAGTGTGCTGGAAATGCGGAAAGAAAGGACACCTAAAGAAAGACAATAGATCTCGGAACGGAAAAGAAGGAGATGCACAACAAGAAAATAGTCATGAAGCAAATGTGACAAGTGAGGTGTTACAAGATGCTTTGATTCTTTCTTTCGTAAATATTACTGATTCCTGGGTGGTAGATTCAGGGGCCTCACTCCATGCCACACCTGATAAGAAATACTTTCCTAACTATGTTCAAGGAGATTTTGGACAAGTTCATTTGGGTGATGATAAACCCTATAAAATTGTTGGAATGGGTAAGGTTCTTGTAAAACAGTAGAATGGAAACCAATGGCTACTAAAGGAGGTAAGGCATGTTCTAGATCTGAAGAAAAATCCAATTTCAACAGGGTAGTTGGGCGGTGAAGGTTGTGTGACAAATTTCACAGATAAAGCTTGGAAGGTCACCAAAGGAGCCCTGGTAATAGAAAAAGGCAAAAAGGTTGGTACATTGTATTTATGATATGGTATTTCTAACTCTGTTAATGCTATAACTTCCAAAGAAGCAGATGCAACATTATGGCATCATAGGCTCGGACACATGAGTGAAAAGGGGATGATGATTCTTCACTCAAGGAATTTGTTGCCGGGTTTGAAGAATGTTGATTTGGACTTCTGTGAGAATTAGATTTATGGAAAACAAAAGAGAGTCTGATTTCTCAGAGTTGGGAAAGAAAAGAAGAGCGAAAAATTAGAGCTTGTGCATACAGATGTATGGGGACCTGCTCATGTATAATCTCTTGGTGGCTTTCATTATTATCTTACTTTTATTGATGATGCAACTAGAAAAACTTGGATTTATTGTATTAAGAATAAATCTGATGTATTTTATACTTTCAAAAAATGGAAAGCATTGGTTGAGATTGAGACAGGAAAGAAATTGAAGTGTCTCAGATTAGACAATGGAGGTGAATATTGCAACAAAAAGTTTGATAGGTACTGGTTAGAGCATGGAATTCATAGAGAGAAGACAGTTCCAAGAATACCACAAGAAAATGGTGTGTCAGAAAGGATGAACATAACAATCATGGAGCGTGCAAGGTGCATGAGATTGCATGCAAGATTGCCTTTACAATTTTGGGCAGATGTTGTAGATACTACTATTTATCTAATAAACAGAGGGCCTTCAAGTTCCTTTGATGGTGGTGTTCCAGAGGAAGCATGGACAAGTAAAAAGGTAAACTACTCTTTTTAAAGCCTTTTGGTTGTGAGGCCTTTGTCCACATTAATAAAGAAAATAGAACAAAGCTTGAGGCAAAGTCAAATAAATGTACCTTTATTGGATATGGTGTTAGTGATTTTGGTTATCGCTTATATGATTACAAAAATCACAAAATCATTAGGAGAAAAGATGTAATATTTAATGAAAAGGTCTTTTATAAGAATCAGTTGTAGGAAAAGAAACATGAAAAAGAAAACAAGGAATATGCAGTTCTTGATGAAATCACTGAAAAAATAAAGGTGCCTGAAAATAATAATAATCAACAACCACAACAACAGCAACGGGCACCCCAAACTCCTGAAAGTGGTGTTAGAAGATCTACCAAAATAATTATACCCCCTAAACGATACTCTCCTTCATTATATTATTTATTGTTGACTGATTCTGGTGAACCTGAATGTTATGAAGAAGCAATGTAGGTTGAAAGCAGGAAGAAGTGGGAGCTAGCCATGGAAGAAGAGATGGACTCCTTAATGCATAACCAGAATTGGGACTTAGTTAGGTTTCTTGCTAGTAAAAATGCATTGCAGAATAAATGGGTTTACAGGCTGAAGGAAGAAGATGGAGGTAAATAGAGGTACAAAGCTAGACTTGTGGTAAAGGGGTTTGCATAGAAGAAAGTTATTGATTTTGATGAAATATTTTCTCATGTTGTTAAAATGAACTCAATTAGAACTATTTTAAGTCTAGTAGCAGTTGAAGATTTGCATCTTGAGCAGTTAGATGTAAAGACGACCTTTCTCCATGGGGATTTGGAGGAAGAGATATAT
>APFE030889804.1:0-17280 GCA_000404065.3 Pinus taeda | reverse complement strand
TTATATTATTTATTGTTGACTGATTCTGGTGAACCTGAATGTTATGAAGAAGCAATGTAGGTTGAAAGCAGGAAGAAGTGGGAGCTAGCCATGGAAGAAGAGATGGACTCCTTAATGCATAACCAGACTTGGGACTTAGTCAGGTTGCATGCAGGAAAAACTACATTGAAGAATAAATGGGTTTACAGGCTGAAGGAAGAATATGGAGGAAAACAGAGGTACAAAGCTAGACTTGTGGTGAAGGGGTTTGCACAGAAGAAAGATATTGATTTTGATGAAATATTTTCTCTGGTTGTTAAAATGACTTCAATCAGAACTATTTTAAGTCTAGTAGCAGTTGAAGATTTGCATCTTGAGCAGTTAGATGTAAAGACGACCTTTCTCCATGGGGATTTGGAGGAAGAGATATATATGTAGTAGCCACAAGGATATGAGGTGAAAGGGCAGGAGAAACTAGTGTGCAAGTTGAAGAAGAGCTTGTATGGCTTAAAATAGGCTCCAAGGCAGTGGTATCTAGAATTTGACAAGTTTATGTCTGAACAAGGTTATACTAGATGTCACTTTGATCATTGTGTTTATCTGAAAAAACAAAATTATGACAGCTATATTATATTGTTATTATATGTATATGACATGCTTGTTGCAGGGTCTAACATGCAGGAAATAAATGTGCTCAAAAGAAAATCGGCAGATTCATTTGCAATGAAGGATTTGGGAGCCGCAAAACAAATCCTTGGTATGAGAATAACTAGAGACAAGAAAAATCGCAAATTAATAGTGTCTGAGAATGAGTACATACAAAAGGTGTTGAAAAGATTTAATATGCACAATGCAAAATCAGTTAGTACACCTTTTTCTAGCCATTTCAAACTTAGTAAGGAAATGTACCCAAACACCCAAGAAGACATGGATTATATGTCTAAAGTTCCATATGTATCTGCAGTTGGAAGCTTAATGTATGCAATGGTCTGCACAAGGCCTGATATTGCACATGCAGTAGGAGTTGTAAGAAGGTACATGAACAATCCAGGAAAGGAACATTGTATGTCAGTGAAATGGATTCTTAGATATTTGAAAGGTACCATAAATCAAGCATTATGCTTTGGTGGTTCAAACATTTATGTACAGTGATATGTTGATATAGATATGGCAGGTGACAGAGATAATAGGAGGAGCACTACAGGGTATGTATTTACTGTAGGTGGAACAGTTGTCAGTTGGGTTTCAAAAATCCAAAGTGTTGTTGCACTTTCAACAACATAAGTAGAGTATGTTGCTGCTACAGAGGCTAGTAAAGAAATGATTTGGTTACAAAGGCTTATGGGTGAATTGGGTAAGAAGCATGATATGGGCACGTTATAGAGTGATAGACAAAGTGCCATTCATCTTGGAAAGAACTTGGCATTTCATTCCAGGACTCAACACATACAGTTCAAGTACCATTTCATACGATCAGTGTTGGAAGATGGAGAATTGTAGCTGCAAAAGATACACACTAGCCAGAATCCTACAGATATGCTAACAAAAGTTGTAACCAAGGAGAAACTAAGAATATGCTCAGTTTCAATTGGTCTTCAAGGATGATGATGAAGATGAGAAACAGCCACGTCCAAAGAGGAGTCGTTGTCCAACAAATGAAGCAGCGATGGAGTTGCTACAATCATTCTCCAAGTGGGAGATTGTTGGGTGTGGAGCATGATTGTTTAGAGGTCTTTATTTTAGTTAGATGTATACCCCAAGAAGTTTGCACACCCCTCCACGTGGGGGGGACTTGTCCCCCGGTGAGGGTTTGGGGGGGCAGATCCCCCCGGATTGGGGGGTCCGGGGGCCAGTGGCCGTGGACCCCCCAGCCGGGGTTTCGGGGGCAGCGCCCCCGAAGATAAAAACACATGTAAAATTTCCTTGTAAAAGTATAGTAATTTCTATTCAATCTGGGCCGTTCATTATGCAGATGATCTGATGGTAGAACTTGTGTTTAGTTTAGGGTTTTTTGCCCTAGAAGGCAACCCCTCTCTTTGTATGACGACATTGTATTTGAGGCTATGTAATAGATGTGTATTCTCTGAGTGAGAAACAGAGAGGTGAGACTGTGAGAGAAAACATAGGATATTACAGTGGATTTGCTGTAGGTTGCGTCTCTTCATTTTGCTGGATAATAGAAAGGAAGGACTGGCTGTTCAAGGTGGACGTAGCCCAAACTGGGTGAACCACATATATCTATGTCTCTCTGGTTTTATGCATTTTCTGTGTTTATATTTATGCAATATTCTATGTGTTCCATTGCTCTTTAATATATAATTTTCTAACACATTTCTTAATGTTTCTTGGCTTGTTAAGTATGTTGAATTGCAATTTGTCTATTATTATGTTTGTGTGTTGTTGTTGTTTACTTGTTTTAGGAACTTGAAAAAGGAAGCGAGAGATTGCTAGAGCGAGCAAGTGAGGACATCATCAAGTAGGATAAGAGACCAAGAGGTAGGCCCTCTTGATTGATTCTAACCTAAGGAAATCTTCCATAAAATGTATTTGTTGTGGCTAGACCCATTATTGGGCTAGAGGAATTCTTTCGTGCCTGTACATATAATTTCACTTCACCACAGTATGAGGAGGGTATGGTACAAGTGGCTATCGAAGAGGAAGTGGACAATAATTTGGAGGAGACTACTCTAACAAAGGAAAGGGGGATATGGTAGTCAAGGTAGCTTTGGCAGTGCTTTAGCATATAGTTTCTCCAGGAAACCTATACGAGGTTGTGGGAATCAAATTTCCAAAATGATGCTAATTGGAAAACTTCATACACGTACATGTTTGGAGTAATTTATTTTCTCTTTTACACCTTTTAAGCATATTATATCATACCAAGATGAGTGTTTTTTTCCTATGTGTTTCTTCTTGTGGTCCAATTTTATCTATCTCATCATAAATATTCATATTCGGTACTTTCCACATGCCACCTTGCTAGTTAGGAAATGATGGACATATACATTAAATATTTGGAGTTTGATGATGGAAATAAAGTGTTGTGTGTGTATTATATTCTTTCAATGACTATTTCCCTTGCACAAGGTCTATGGCAATTCCCTAGGAATTTTTTTTATTGTGACCCAATAATAGTTGTGTGGACCCAAGCATAGGGGGAAAACCCAAGGAGAGTGGGCAGACCTATCCATGGTTTTGTGCATGTGGGTTTTGCACATGGGTTTAGCCATGAGGGTTTTCTACACATGGTATTTTGTAGATCTAATCAAGGGAACTACAATTTTGTTCTAATCTAGGGTTAATGGATTGAGGTTTATGAATTCTTAGACATGTATATATATGTATTGTAGCATTGAAAGGAATATAATGAAAAACCAAGCTGGTAGTTCTAGTTTTAGGATCCATGGAAAATATTTGTGTATATTTGTTTTTTATTCTCGCCAATTTTTAGTTTTTTGTTTGAAGAATTCATTTGCAAGTAATTTATGTACAAGGTTAAAACCTACATAAAGTATATTCCCTCATACACCATTACACGACACTATAATTATCCATTTTGACCGCTAAAAGAGACCTCTAAGAGAATTTAAACATATACAAAATAAATTCTAGAGTTCTGTCCACTTCAACATTTTCAACTCAAGTTTAAGAGAATTTTTCAAATTTGGTACAAAATAAATCACTTATGTTCTCACCTATATGTTAGAGTTAGGGTATCATAATGGTCATATAATAAAGTTACATTCTACTTCAGTCCAATAATAAAGTGACTTTAGTCCATATCACCTAACCTATGTACATATGCAAACACTGGATTACATTCCTTTAGGGATTCCCTTACTTAGTTTCAAGGAGGGTCCTACAAATTTTAGATTTAGACAGGTTACCACCTCCCACAGTGAATTTTTTTTTCATGTTATCTCACTTAAGAAGTCGTAGATGGATGTTCATCTCATTTTTGGTGGCACATCCACTATGAAATTAGGGGAAAATACTACTTTTTGTTGTCAAACCCAGAGCCACAGGGGCTTCACCTAATAAACCTATGACATATCATCTGTGTTTTTGACATACTAAACAATACCCATAATTTGACTACATATTGGAAAATACCTCTAAAAATCACATTATTTAACCCCCTACAATTACAAACCCAATATATATTCCCAATATAAGAAACCCCTACTTTCACTAAATATTATAGGTATCCAATTTTCATTAACATCTTTTATAGCCTTTTCTATTTTTTTATTAACTTTGAGCTCCATTTTTTATACCTGCCAATATAAAAATCCTTTATCCACCTATTATATGCTCAATGCCATTTTATCCTCAATATATATACCCTAATATGATCACACGTGGTATGATATTTCTACCCCAATGAAGCCCCCATTCCCATAGAGCCCTCTTTCGAAAATTTTTTTGCTAACCCAAACATAGATGTCTAGCCCTTCAGGTGACCCATCCACTATGAGATCAAGGGAAAATAATACTGCATGATTTAGGACCTAGATATGCCCCTTTCCATTTTTTTGTTAACCCAACTAAAGATGTCTTTCCCTCTTCATGAATGAATTGTTCAAACAAAAATCTCACTCTACTCATTTATTCCTATTGAAATGGAGTTGTTGGATTCTCTTGACTTATCAAATACTTTCTGGATGCAAAATTGATTGTGTCATCTATGGGTTGTAGGTATGTGGCATGTGTTCTCTATGCATTGTGGGTTCCTTTGTGCCATTGGGGTCCATTGTCTCTTTTGCACAATTAGGGTTAGCATCCACCATAAGAAGTCTAAAAATCCTGGCAACCTAGTAATCTATCAAATGAAGTACAAACTAGCATCAATTACAATAAAAGTTACCTTATGACCTACAATAAATTTTGTAATAAAAATGGAATCCAAATCTCTTTCATAAAAGAGTTTGGAAGTCACGCAACAATAGGGATGATTCATGTGTTAGGAGGAGGGCCATCCTCATATTTGGGATTAGACTCCAACATTCAACATTTTACTTAGGGTTTGTGATGATAGCTTCCCTCCCATCATTCCCTTGGTTAGGCTCAAGAAGTTTCCTAGCCTATAAGATATCCAATGCTAACACCATGAAACTTTTATTCAATTGAACAAGAAAATGAGGCTATATATTGCACTTCTTTTCACTCTTTGGCAACATGGTGTTTGGGATGACTTCCATATTTGTGGGAGTGGGAAAAGAAAACAGGGAATCTACATATTGATTTCCTTCTCATGGTGCCAAGCACATCAACCCATAACAAAAGGAGATGGCTTAGTGCAATATCTCCACTTTGACCTTCCAAGCTATAAAATAAAATGTAAGTTTGCACATATCATAGCATCATTATTCTATGTAAGCCTTCTGTTAATATGAATGTTTAAAAAAAAAAAAAAAACTTTATTTCCAGAAGAAGAGGACTTATATTGCAATTAATTGTCACAAGGTTGAATTGGGAAATTCAAGAAAAAAATAATGGTTGTTTAATCATTTCTATTTTTTGCATAAATCTGGCACTTGGGTTGTGCTACACCTAATTATTGGAGCTTCTATCCCAACGCGGGGTCACACAAGGCCAAAGACTAGGCAATGAGATCCATAATGGGATCAATGAAATTATTTCATATTGTTTCATCTAAAAATACACACATATGATTAGATTTAAGCCACCAAATATTTTTAAGTCTAACATCTAAGATAGGCTTAGAATATATCCATATGTAGCCCTATTAATGGCCTTATGTTTCTTGAAACATTTGGAATGGTTCCAAAGTAATTCTTCCCTAGATCTTGTGTAGGCAACAAAATTTCCATTTGACTTTATGGAACTCTCTACTTCCTTCTAAGTTGACCTGTAAGAATTTCCAACCTTTGGTAAGAATTTCAAGAAGGGGCACATGGTCAGAAGAATGGTAGTCATGGTTCACAACCAACACTTTATTGCATACTTGAAATTATGAAACCAAGGACAATTGGATTTGTGATCCATTTATCAAATTTTTTCTCAATTCTTTGAATGATCACAACTAGAGTTCTTTAGTGGAGGCTTGAAAATAAAAGGGGATCCCAATAAATTTGAAAGGATGAATTCAAGTGCATCCTTATACCATAATCACATTTGGAATATTGGTCTGGTTGCCTCTAGAACACTAGGTTTTATTCCTCTGTACTGTAAAGCCCAAGGCTTCACAAAAAATATGGATCCACTCCATTGTCTTTTACAATAGTATCTGGTTGTTAATGATGGTTAGAAAGAGTTATCTGCAATGTTCCCATGTAGTAATTACATGGATTCATATTTTAGAAGAGGGATGCCTTTAATCAATCCCTGGTTCGTTTCATTGCATAAATAACTTAAGGTTGCAATAGTTGTTACATAAAGGCTTAGGGCTAAGGGACAAGCTCGTCTAGTAGTTATGAAAAGTCCATTTCTTCAAATTTGTTCTCATTGGTGGATGAGGATGCCTAGGCCTGTACAAATAAACTTTCAACTGCATTTTTGAAAAATTGACCAAAGCTTAGAGCCTTGCAAATGCAAGGATGAAAATTCATTACACCCTATTATGGGTTATTTCAAAATTTATCTTGATGACAAGAGCATCTAGATTTAGCCATTGGACCCATTCCATTACTTCCCAAATAGATTTAACATTTTACAAAATGAATTGGACAATAATAATTGTTGTTTTCCACAACCTTAAAATCTCATGCAGATTGTACTTGAGTTGCATAGTCATCAGTTCTTCTGGAATTTCATAAGAGATATTGAGCAAGATTATAGGCCTCCATCTAGTAATAAGTTCAAAGGCCAAAAGTTTTAGAGATGAACTTAACCAGTATTTATAGTTACACTGTCTAAGGGACTACTTTTGTGAGGATTCCTTGTAACATTAAAGTAAATTGTACCCTAATTTATGTTCTTCAATTGCCTTTCTTGGCTTGGTAGTGGTGAGTGTGACCAAGTCTAAATTTATCATGAATTGAGAGCAAATTCATCCTCATATCTTGATAAGCTTATGAAGGTCTCCTTGATTGAGTGGAATATCCCTCACCATACCCTTTATTGGGAATTTCATTTTGATTCAAAAATTTCTTGGCCATGCTAAACCCAAGTCCACTATTATCCCATATACATCTTTGACTTCCACTAGACTATTTTCCAATTTCTGAGGGTCACTTCTACTGAAATGCCATGTCTTGCTAACTTGACTAGACTAATCTTAAGGAAGGGGTAGTTTAAGAAAATATGGGAGTTATCCTCCTTTTCCTTTAAGAGTAAATTTGTGAATATTTGAAACATTTACATAGAACCTTGAAACCCCTCAATTTTAGTTTCTATTTGACTAAAATTTTGTCCCTTCTCTAGCATGGTTTCCATGGTTTGGAAAAGGGTGTAGCTAATATAGCTCAATGAGGGTTTAAGTCCTACTAATGTATCCCCTAGTAATGCAAAATTTGAGCGTCATGGCTTCCATCATCACAACAGAAATCTTGTTTATAAAAATGTCGCTAAGCAACATTCTTTGGCCATTTTTGGGGCTCCATATTAACATTCCACATGGATCTTTGATAGACTAGAATTGATCCAGGTTTTCATGTACCAATTTTTCAAAGTAAATTCTTTGACTTCTCAAATTCTAAAAGTCCAAACATAAGAATCACCCTTATTATTTTAATTTCATACTTTTGCATAAAATCAGGCCAAGTGTCTCCATCCTTTCATTTAGTTTTTATTACTCCAAAGTTTAAACTCTAGAGAGTATCTAATAGATTTTTACATATTTCTAGTCCATCCCTTCCATTGATAGTATAACTCTTTCTAAATTTTTGATAGTATAACTCTTTCTAAATTAAAAATTCAGATTAGATGTTGATAACCTATCCCAAAAAACATATTTGTTGATAAGACTTTCGTTTTCGGTATTGCTATTGAGATGTTAATGCTGATCCCCTTTAGGAATATGTCCATCCCATAAATGAGTATCCCATATATTTTCTTTTTGGGATTCTTATTCCGAAACTTTCTTGGTCAGAGAGAAATGCCCAATAAACTATTCATTGTATCTGGAAAACCGGGTGAGAAAGAAGAGATACATGCGAGAACACGTGAGCAACACCACTAACTCATGACCTCCGACGAGAAAATTGCAGACACAACGCCAGCACACAACCACTACCTAGAAATTTAGTTACTGTTAAGCATAAAAGAAAAAAAAAAGGTCATCATGCCGAATTAAAACGTGTGATGGATCCCTTTTAAATATAATGAATCAATGTGTTAAATAGACAAAGATATTCAAAATATGGAGAACCGCATCAGGTAATCTTAAAACATGTTGTCCAGTGCTTCCAAACACGTTATGGGAGACACTTAAAATATGTCATCACGTCATTTTTAAACTGTATTCGAACATTACCAAAACCATCTGCCATCTGCCATGCAGATTAGATCATACCAGCAATAACTTCGTTCTAGTTTCAAATTAACTTGCATAACAAACATATTTAACTTTCTTATCGCAATTTTACAATTTTATAGATTATATTTTTGGAAAAATTTAAAGATAGAAATTTATCGTGAATTTTAGACATTTTGTTTAAATTTTATTAGTTTTTGATATGTAAAGTAAAATGTTTCTTAATATTTTATAAAGATATAAAGATATTAAATTTTATAATGGCAAAATTTTCAGAGAATCATTTAAAAAAAAAATTAACAATTTTTTTTTGGAAAAAATATTGGAAAATTAACCCTTAAAATTTTCTATAATTCTCTTTGAGTTGTTACTCTATTTAAATTTCCCCTTAAATTATAGTTAAAAAATCAAATCATTTCTTTTTTAATTTTAATTTTTTATAAATTAATATTAATATTAATTTTTTGTAAATATGAAAAATTTCACATATAATTAATCTTTTTCAATTTTTAATCTCCAAAATTATATATTACTATTAACATTTCAACTTTTAATAAAACATATAATTTATATGTTTTAATGTTATAATTTTTTTATTAAAAACATTAATATATTAATAGTTTTCTATAAAATAAAAATTTAACAAAATTATATCATTATAAAAAACAATCTAAAAGATTTTTATTATTATTAATATAATGCAAATTATGAAGTTGAACATATAGAATTGGAAAATAATGAATATTACATTTTCATTATAACAAAAGACAACTCAATATTATAATTATATATATATGAATTGAAAATTGTTTCATATTAATTGTATGATGTGTAGTTCTAATATGGATATATAATATTTCATATTTTTATTGTTAGGGATTGTTGGATGAATATGAACGAAAGGTTTGAAGAAAACCCTTTTCATAAAGAGCAAGTTGATTCTAGAAAAAAACACAAATTGAATAGATTACTTGATTATATATTCTTGGGGCTCTCTCTTCTTTGATAGGATCTCCAGAAAAAATTAAAATTCAATGCTTGAGAACAACAAAAGGTAAATCCCAAAACCCTATAAATGTTGTGCAATAGTTAGTATCTTTAAGAGCATCAACAAAATCTATCACCGGCGGAGATGATTAGCTAATCTTGGGGAAAAGGTGAAGCTAAAACCCTCCTAATATGGATTTGGATGACCCACTATTGATTACCTCTGCAGAAGCATGGAATGGAAAAGATGTGTTCGGCATGCTAGTTCAGAAGGCTAGGATTTTGTATCTTAGAAGCAAGCAATTAGACTGGATTTCCTCACACTTGAGTTTTGGGGTTCACACCATGGATTCAAGGTGGTTTGTAGGGAGAGAAAAGAACCAAAAAAATGAGGTGGTAAGAGAAATAAAGAATGAATCCAAGAAGATGGTGAACTGTAATATCCCTATTACATTTAACCATGCGTAAAAGTAATTTCAAGTTATGAATTATTTATTAAACTAATTCTTGTTAGTTGTAAAAACTGAAATCAAGAAACGGTGGATTAGCGCTGAGACCCCAACTAACTATTACGAGATGCCTGGTTACTTATTCGGGGGTGGTCTTCATCATGGACGGCCGAACCTGAATTTTCTCAGACTTCTTTGCAGAATGCCAATTTGCATGATCATTTCAGAATTTGAAGGTGAAGAAGCAGCAGCATGGTATTTCACCCAAGATTGTTCCTCAGCGAATCTTGAACAATGGTTCTCAAGATTTTGCGTTTTCCCTGAATGCTTAGCGGAGAATTTATGTTCTCTGCCCTGCAATTGCTTGGTAGAGGTTGATCGATTTCTAATGGCAGAGTGATGCACAGTATTAAAGATATTGGATGGCTTCCCTGGATCTTTAGTTCAGAAATTTTATTCTCTTCCATGGTATTGGAGAGCATAAGGTAATTGAATTTTGATGTGTGACGGATGCAAAGAATGCTGAGGCGAACCAGCATTTGCTATGCGCAGGTTTTGCAGCGCCCAAAATATTTGCACATTCTCATTAAGCAGTGAAATACACTTCGAAAACAAAAGCAATTACAGTCGGAGCCACGTCCTGGCTATTTTCTTCAAGAAAGACTGGTGCTGAACCCCTGCTTTGATTTAGGCAAAGCCGATCGGTTTCTGGAATGGACCCAGAAGCAGCTCATCATGCGAAGGAGGCAGAAGCAATTATTGAATATGTTTGCCAAGAAGCTCACCAGTAAGTCTGTGAAAAAGGTGCACATTCATAACTCAATTCTCTAAAGCCTTTGATATTATTCTGCAATTTTTTTAAAGGGAAAGGGATAATTCTTGCATAAGCTCAGCTATGATAGATACCGTAGATGTCAAAACGTTTGATTTCTTTGCTGGCTTTGAGTTGAAGTTACAATATGCTTTAAAGAAAAGAATTATTTGCATGCTTTAAAGAAAACGTCTCTTATTAAACTCTCTGATTATTAAAAATGAGATCCAAACTCAAAGCTATCGTAAATGCGTAGTTATTTTAAGGAAAGAGTCAATTCAAGTGCTTTTAAGTGTATAAAACTGAATCATTTAGAGGCAGTCGCCACATTTAGGTAGTCTAGGTGGTAAAGACTGCAGATTGTCTTGATCAATTGAGCGGAATAACATCTGATGGTTATCAATGCTAGTTATCAATGCTATATCTTGAGTTGGTCTCATGTTCTTGCATTTTATTTTAGCCTGTTGTCCTGGTCACTACGTCTTACGTTCGAATCTCGCAAAGTTCCCGAGGTAGTGATCCTATGTGTTGGTTCCCATAATTCACGTCTTCAATGTCTTGGCGTTCCCTGGAAAGCTCATGGCGTTCCCTGGAAAAGCTCAGTATTTGTGCTTATGACTAGATTAAATTGGGAATTTAGGTGGAAAGATAAGGGCTGGTCTAAGTAGTCTATTATTTCATTTAGACATGAGAAAGTATTATGTTGATTTTCTTGAAAATAATATCGATGTTAACTTTCTTGAAAATATTAATCTCTTAAAAAGATTGCCTTGCTAGATCAGTTGGGTCGAATTCTTGATTTTAGTGCATAAAAGGTTAAGTTAACCTTGTTATTGTTTCTTGATTTTTAAGCTTAAAGATGGGTATCTAGAATAATTTCTTGGAAGGGAAGCATGAGAAACTTACATATAGGAAGATAGAGAAATGAGGTTATAATGACTTCCCTTAAGAAAGAGTTATGTAATTGTTTACATGAAATGTTGATAGAATTCTAGAAAAGGGATTATGTGCTCCATACTTTCAAGGAGGGCCCTTATGATGGCTCTTATGATAAGCTACTGGATGCGTAAAGAATAGTCAATGTGTTCTAAAGATATATTATTTGTATGGCTAGAAGAACTATTGGGCCATATTTCTTTAGGAAAATGATAGGTGATTACTATTATGATCACATAACTATTATCTTAGCTTCTTGTTGAATGAGATGTGTATGCACACGAGATTTGTGTTAGCTCTCTTTAGAAAGGATATATATTTGCATGCAGGAAAAGGCTACAGGTTGTGTGAGAATTCTTTATATAATATTCGCATGCATCAAAAGTGATAGCTAAGGGACTAGTTCTTTTGACAAAGTTTATGTAAATTTTCATGCAAGAAGATTATGACTGATATTTTAGTTAGTCCCTTCAAAGGAAAGCCCTTTGAAAGCCTTAGTGCTTGTGCCCTTTAAGAATATGTGCAGTGCTAGTTAATATGATTATTTATAAATGTAATCATGATGTCAATGTTGATAATGAGAACATGGACTTGTAAACTAATTTGTTATATGTTTTCAAGGGAAACATGGACTTGTAAACTAATGGTTAGTTCCCTTAAAGAGATATATGCATTAGTGTGAATAAGCATTGTGAAAAGTAGAATAAGAATTTACTTGAAGATATGCACTAGTTAATTAGTATGTTATGCTTGCTCATGCAGATGAGTAGATGTTAAAAGATCTCTTTTAGAGGTTGGTTATTGATTCATTAATATGGTATCTAATCTTGTTGTCAAAGCTTGTTGACAATAGCATTGACAGGTAACGATGGCGGTTGGTGCCAAAGAAAAGTGATGTTTAACATTGTGGCAGGAAAAGGATTAACGGCCATGCAGATGAGGTAGAGTTGCGGGATCGTCCATTGCTAGAACAATCATGCCACAAGGAATGTTGCATGTGGCGGTATGTAAGGAAAGGATTTCATGGAAAATGTATTAGCTTTTAGCTAATTATGTAATAACTTAATGATAATTCATTGTAATGATTTTTATAACAATGGTTAAGGGATGAAATCCCTTATAAGCCGTTGAGTGAGGGGTGAAATCCCTCACGAGCGTTTAATAATAAAATTAAACGTTTGCTGGTTTTCACCCTATGGGGTTTCCAGGGTATATCGGTGTTCAATGGTGTGATTGCCTTTTTGTGTCAGTTTGATGATGATGAATCCTTGATGTTGATGGTTCTTTATTTGATGGCATGATCATATTGTCCAAGTTTAATATTAATTAATATGTTTATGGAAATCATGAAATGGATGCAAGGATTCATGAGACAGTCTATGTTATTACTCTACCACAGTGGTGGTTAAAGGTTATACAATGGTTATGTAACTTACTGTCTTTGATGGCAATTTACTTGATGTACTAACGAATATTATATCTAATGGTTAATGATGAATTGTGGAGTTGTGAATTGGATAATTACTTGTGGTAATTTGTATAAAAAAATTCTAACTCCCTACTTTTACATGCGAGGTTACCGGGGTATGTTACAGGATTAAATCATAAAATTATTATTTTAATTTAATTAATCAAAATAATTAGCCATCTAGTGTCATAATAGAGGTTGGGGTTGTATCTTTCTTACTTTCTTGTGCGTCTCCTAACTTACCCAAAAAAAATTCCACTCATAATTTGAATTTATTTATTTCTAAAGTCAAGTTTATTCATAAAATTTTAATATGCTTTAAAATCATATGAAATGGGTTTTAATTTGAATTTATTTGTTTCCGAGTCACATTTATTAACAAAAAATAATAGTTGTGTAACATTGAAAGTATGTTTCAAAATCATAGTAAACAAGTGCTAAGTAATAGCTAGTACATGCCGGTTAGTTTAAATATAGCTACTTAAAGTATGAACAAGTGACAGAGAGCGAGATGATCAATTAAAGTCTTCCTAAAAGATAGAAATGAAAGTGAAAATGTTGTGTTAAAATGTTGTTTAGTTTCAACTCAATGAGATGTCAATTCCAAGAAACATGTTTTGTACAAAAAACGATTGCTATCTCTCAAATAGCATCTCTTCTTTTGAAGAGAAAAATTGAGTTGGAATAATCTATAATTTGTGATTTAGTATTAAATTAAATTTTAAAGACAAGTTAATTAATATCTATGAATAATTCCTAATAACAATTGTTTTACTATTAATTTAACAACTAAATTATAACTAGCACAAATATATAAATTAAATCACTAATAGCTATAGATGTATATGAAAACATTTCGTATCATGAAAGCAAAATCATTAAAACATTTCGTATCCTAAAACATTTCGTATCATGAAAAAAAAATCATTAAAAAAATCATTATTAAATAAATAAAATATATCATTAGTAATTTTCAAAAAAATTCTAAATATTATACTTTTGTCTATGATTTGTGATTTAGTATTAAATTAGTTGAATTTGATACAATCACTTTGTCAAATAAAACTAGGAATAAAGTTCCAATAAATTAAACTGCTTTAATAAAATTGAGACATTAACTTTTTGCATGGTAACTTAGACCAATCTTCTGTTTGGTTGAAGGAAAGAAGATAAAACAACTTTAATAAGCCAATTGAAACATATGAAAAATTGAAGACTAACCTCCTAATAATCTCCAACTACTTGAAACATAATATGGAACTTCAAAGAGGGATAGTGATAATATGGAACTTCAAATTGGGATACTGATAATTCTACTTGAAACATAATATGTAACTTCAAAGTGGGATACTCATAATATTGATAATATCTTAGAGTTTCAAATCTTTTGACCTCCCATAACAGCATATATTAAAGGAAGAAAAAACTCTTCTTGAATTCAAGAAGATTAATTTCTTGAATTTTTGAATTCAATTTCTTGGTATAAGACAATTTCTTGAATTTTTTATATACTTGGAGTGAGAAATTATAAAAACTATGCTTAAATAAAACAAATTCAACAAATTTAGGAAAAAAAATGTTCTCTAGTTCCTAAAAGTTAGTAACATACATTAATAAAATTCTCATTCTAAAAAATAATAATTAATTATCATAATAGTTATTAATTATAAAAAATATATGTTAAACCACGAACAACATATTATGATTAATGCTAATTGGAATTGAAAAATACAAGGAAAAAATAAAAGGAATACAGAATATATATATATATATAATATATATATATAAATTATATATATATATAATTTCAAATTAAAAATAATAAAACTTAAAAAAAAAATATTGGGAAAATATTTTTTTAATTATTTTCTTCTTTAAAATTTATCATCTTAAAAAAAAAAACCATAGAAAAAAAGACCAAAAAAAAACAAGTCAAATTAAAAAGTAATAAAACAGAAAAAAAAATGTTGTTTTAAAATAATGTTTATATTAAATTGAAAATATGGAGAAAAAACTAACATGAAAATATAAATAAAAAATAAAGGTTTAAATAAAAAGAAATAAAACAAAAAACAAAAAATTAGTAGCTAATAGAAATGGATGTTACTAAACAATTCATAATAAAACCTCAACCAATCACCTTACAAATAAATAAATTTAAATAATAATAAAAAATAACAAAAACTGAATTGTTAATGTTAAACTATGGATAAGCGACATAATTTTTTGGTCAAAGACAAACTAATAAGCAAGCAAAGGCAAAACTGAAAGCATGTATGCCCCAAGTATAATAATCTAATAAAATAAGGATAATTATTCCATAATCAGAATTTATTATTATTATTATTATTTATATTATTACATTAATCAAAATAATCATAAATTTATTATTATTATTAATAATTAATCAAAATTTAATTAGTCTCTTACTTGAAATTGTATTTTTCTATTAAACAATGCTGGTAATAAGATTTTTTGTCTTAAAAAGAGAAAAGAGAAATGACCTCCTCACAATTCACAAAAATTAAATACAAACACTAAAAAAAAAATTCTATCGACAAATAAATAAATTATTTGACATTCTTAAAGAAATATAAAACATATACATTTATAATTAAAAATTTACAAAATACAAAACACAAAACTTATACTACCAAACTATAACCAGAGAAACATGTAATACATTATGATGAATAAAAATAAGAATCAAACCATCATAAAAATAAAACAGGCATAAACAAATTTATTGATCAATAACAATACTCCAATCACATACCTACAAAATAGATAAAGATAGAAGAGTGTTATTTTGACATCCAAACACATACCTACAAAATAGATAAAGACAGAAGAGTGTTATTTTGACCGAACAAAACAAAAACCTCCATCGATTGTTGAATGCCAAGGGCTACAATCTGGTTGTTGAGGAGCCTCTAGCTGGAACCTTTGCGCGAGAATATGAACCGGTTCTACGGTGCAAAGGCCTATCCCAAATCTAACAGTCATGGTGCTAGTTTTCGGCCGGGGCCAAAGGATGTTGGAGGGTTGAAGAATGTCTGGATAAATGGGAAGAGGAAAAATTGAAATAAAAAAATTAAACCAAAGGTGGTTTGGTTGTTGGTTGGAAGGTGGGGTGATGGGGCCTTTCAAGGTTGGCGGAAGGCTCAAGGCAGGTTGAAGGTTCAAGGTTTGCTGAAGGCTCAAGGCAGGTTGAAGGCTCAAAGTTTGCCGAAGGCTCAAGGCAGGTTGAAGGCTCAAGGTTTGCCAAAAGATCAAGGTTGGCTGGCCGAAGGCTCAATCACTTAACCCTTTTGGAAAGACTTATAATTGACTAGTTTTCGGTATATTGAATGTCTCGAGGTGATTGCCCAGGTTTATCGAGCTTCAGGTGAATGTTCGTCGGGTCTTCAGATTAATCAACCCTCCTATTCTCTGATATGGTTCTCTGTTTACTGCTTCACTTTGCCACTGATAGCTTTTGACCATGCTGCGAGCTTCTGGATACTCTCGGAGTTGTTTTTCGCCATTTGTATGACACTGTGTGCGCCGAGTTCAATCTCTGGTTCCAGAATGGTTTGCCAGCATGGATATAATCTTAAGGCAAGTGTTGTTTTTTTTCCTCTGGTTGTTAAACTTGTTTATCCTGAGTTTAAATTCTTCTCTATGATTTGTTATCGCTTTACTAATCTCGTTTCTACTTTGTTTGTGGCACTCGTGTTCAACTCTGGTGCGGGTCCTCGGGGTCACTCCGAAATGTGACCAAGACTACAAGTTTCTTGGCGCCCACTACCGGGTATGCAGTTTGCAAAATTAGGCTATGAACAATAGTTATTATACCTCTTCCATGATTTGGACAGTATATTATCTCTGTTTTTGCTTTAATGGTTTTCTCGGCTTAGGGCTGAGGGTTTTTATGTAATAATCCTAGAAGGATAAGGCCGAACTCAGAGGAGTAATCCTAATTTCAGGTCTTTGTTCTATTTTATGATTTGTAGCTTATCTTGCCAAGATTTTGACATAGAGTTTATAATGAATTAATCTTTTGATTTCCTTATGCACGAGTTTTCTTATTTATTGAGTCATGTGGAACCTCTGAATTCAAAGGATAGTATTCATGGCGTTTATATCCTTCTGGAGTATTTCACCACCTATTTAACTATATATAAAAGAAATGATGCATTTTGACATATTCTTTGTTCTACGTTGTCTGAGT
>APFE030889798.1:93871-105614 GCA_000404065.3 Pinus taeda | reverse complement strand
TTCACAGTAAAGGACCTGTTCTATTACAAACAGGAATGGACCACTCCTTCTTAGGGTTCGCATCAAAAACTAAGTTGGACTCATCCGAAGGATGAGCTTACAAACAAGCATATGTTATCCTCCTCAAGGTTGTAAAAAAATAAAGAGGTACTTGCCAGAAATGGTGGGGGAAAAATGAGAAGAATGAGCCTATTTGATATCCTTTTGTCTCAGAAAAAACCTTACTACCACTCTTGAACACGACACTTATTCATTCGCCTGGGTTGGGAAATCCCTTGTCTCACAGTTGACCAAGATCATTGATATCTTTAGCCGGGTTATGGGAGTCGACTTTGAGTCATTCATCGCCAAACCATTTTGTTGTGTCGTTATCTGTTCAAGAGGTCTGTAAACAAAACATTCAACCGCAAAATACCTATTATTCATTGTGTCATCATTGAGTCAGTCCTTGCAGCAACATTTCTTCAACTTGAACTATGATTTCGTGTTGTGGGCTTGCCTGCGACGGGTCGCTTTCTATCGACATCAGCACATTATTTAGAGAGTTGACTTAGAAATCGTCAGTACCTTGGAGTCTGCATGCATCCATGGCAGGTTTCTCGCCTTCGACGTCAGTTTTCATCATTGACTTGCGATCGAAGGATTCCATGAAATGTTCGACATCGACTCATTCATTCACATCTCATGGATTGTGCTGGGTACTTTGAGAAACATTGACATTACTGGTGGTCTCACTCACACTTGTTAACAGTTTACATCATTGACTCGTAATCAAGCGGTTTCTACCATGTTCGACATCGACTCATTTATTCACATGGCTAGAATCATACCAAGTCGGGAAGTAGAGATGAAGACCCTGGATCTAGTTTCCACCATCTAGGCTACGAGGAGTTTTGTATTCATTATATTGTAGACCAATCATAAACAGATGACTGCGTCCATACTGTGTCTACACGAGTCTATGACTATGATGTATTATGAAATCATTCCTGTATCAAAATAGTTAGTCTGTTAGTTAAAATTTTGATCTGAGTATGGGAATGCCTACCTCAGCAATGATATAATCTTATACATGTATTTTGTGTTGAAAATTGTAGGTTCTAACCGGGCTCTCCACGAGATAATCCTCGAAATGATAAAGTACTTCACCCTTCCTAGAGATATAAAACCCTTATCTATTACAGGCTTCGCACTTTAGGGGGCAATCTGTTACACTGAAATTTGTCACCATGACTATATGCAGTTAATATGGCTCCATCAATAGTCATATTATCCTCCTTCTCAAGCCTTATACCTCTGCTCTCCATGTCAAACTTCAAAAAGAGAGAAAGTCATTAAAAAACATGTTTATCTCTGGGTACGAAGGTTCTCTCTACCTTGCCTGCGTGCACGCATCCCAAGCTCATTGTACCTGCGTACTTGTACGCTATGTAAGCCAAGGGATGGGTGCGTACTCCTGTAAAGGTCAAAAGGCGTGAGTTTAATCTTAAAAAAGTTACTTGTGGTCACTTCTAGAGCTTTCAAGAAGAGTGTTTGACGTGTATTGAGCGCCTCCAGATGGTTCATGCATCCCTATGATGGAGGAACTTATCCCATCAAGAGAGGATCTACCCCATCCAAAAGAGGGAGTATCCCATTGATGTTGGAACTGAATAACTTCCTCTAGAACACTATAAATACAGGCATTGCGCCAAGGGAGGGGAGGTTGAAAGCTGAACATTCCAAAGGGTAGATGCTGCTGGAATTAGGATTTCCATTGTAAGCTTGTGAGGAGAGATTACCATCCTTTCTTGTTTGATTTGGAAGTGGGTGAGCTTGTCAAAGTAGAGGAAAACTCTTGCTGGACCCTGGGAGGAACTTGCACAACACCAAGGCTCAGGTTGTAATGGTTTCTTTTTTGTTTCCTTAATACAAATAAGTCATTCTTCTCAATGATTTGTTGTTAATGAATTGTTTCATATACTCCTTGGTCTATATGTTGAATATGCTTTGTTTTATGGAATATTAAGGTGTTATGTAATCAGTTGATTGTTAGTGTATGCAGGTTTCAAAGTGAAGGAGGATCTCATCGGGATCGACGAGGCTGGACTGCTGCAACAAGCGTTGGACTTGAGGTAGGATCGAAAAACACTTGGTTTCTCATAGAATAATGTATGTTTAGAGAAGGATTGCTCTTAATTGTCTTCTTTGTCACTAGAGAGTCTTAGACTCCTAGGGAGGTTAGTTTTGTCAACAAAAATAACTCTTTCCGCATGACAACCCTTCATGATCTAAGATTAATACCATTCAGATCAAGAGGAGACATTTGGAAGTGTTGTACCTCAACATTGTAAGTGGGCTGATGTACTTCATTGTGTGGGTTTGGAAATGGTGGTACACGTAGTTGAGTTGGAGTGGATATGTGAGATGAATGTGGTTGGGGTTGTGGTTGTGGTGGAGGTGAATGGTAGGGATAACATGGAGTTGGATATGGAGGATATTGTGGAAAATATTGAGGATATTGTGGATACCTCTCATAAGTTTCTTGCCAATATTGTTGCCAAGATTGGTTCTGGGGTTGAGATGACCAAGGTTGCCAAGGAAAGGGTGCATTCCAATTACTTTGAGATGGATGTGCATAACCTTGAAATTGTGAATTAGGCTCTTGCATCATACTAGGTTGACTAGGATGCCATGGTCCTCTTAAAGCTACATAACATAGTTGCTTTGGTGATTAACTTGCTCCATTATACTCTTGGTAAACTTCCTTCAAGCTTGGTAATGAGGGGCAATATTTAATAGCATGTGATTCTACATGGACAACACAAATATCAACATCTTCGTTTTGTTCATTTTCCATTCTTAACATTTCTACTTTTTCACTTAGATTGCTAAGAATTTTTGTTTTAAAGTTATCAAGGAAATTTCCAAGTTTAACTTGACTTATCGATCTGGATGCTGATTGACTTACTCTTGCCCTTCCTCTTGATATGTGTTTGCATGTTTCACTAATTTCTTCAAATGATAATTGGTATACATTACCTCTAATCATGAGATCAAGAAATACATCCACTCATCCCTGATCGTTCTAATTAAGAGGGTTTTTAGTGTGTTAGATCTTACATGATGTAGTCTTTCCATATTAACATTATACATGAACCTCATTATTATATAGTCAAGTCTTTCATCTTATTTTTTATTCATTCTACATATTTCTTCTTTAAGATCATGATGTTTATATTTTTCTAGAAATATCTTTTTCATATCATGCCATGATCTTATTGAATTAGTCCCTAAATGCACGAACCATTTAATATCTCTATCCTTCAATGTTTCCGGAAACAATCTCAACTTTTGATTGTTTGGTAAGTAACCATAAGATCTAAAATGGATTAAAATTGAAAGAGAAATGTTTTTGGATCCTCTAACCTTAGAGCAGGAAAGTTTGGAAGAAAAGATCGAGGGATGCTCTTCATATGCACACTAACATTAGTATCTTGAATGGGAAATCCAAGAGGATCTTCCTCATTGTGATCATCTCCATCCATTTCTCCTACATTCTATGTCACCTATTCTTAGTCTACCTGCAAAAATGAATGGTGATATGGCTCTTAATGCGCCACGTAATCAAATGGGGGGGTTGGTGTTGGAGAATTTTTTTTTTTTGAATAAGAATTCTAATGCAATGCAATTTTCTTTTCTTCAAACGAAATATGCCTAATCAATTTTTTTCTTTTTGTATCAATTAAAAGAAATAAAACAACCAGGGAAGAAAAAATGCATACTTTGACACCTCCCCAACAACGACGCCAAAAACATATGAGCCTCAGTATTCCAACAAGAATGTGGCAACTCCCATGGCTACAAAATTTAATTATCAACCCAGGGTTCATACAAAATTAAGAGGTATCGACACTATATGTGCAGCATACAATGTGTCCTTCCTTCACTTTCATGATGTAATGGAGTGAATGTAATGAAATCAAATCCAAAACTAATTGCAGAAATGGAAATGCTCGAAATGGGAACCTTAAATTATTGCAGGAAAGAAAATACAAGGAAGGAAAACCTATTCTAATTTCATAAATTAAATATCATGAACTAAATATCAATCATTAAATTTCAAAGAGTTTATATCCATTGACAGAGTTCATTGTATGTGGAAATCAAGAAAATCATTATTGTATTATCCAATTCGTATAGCCATTAACCCAAATTGTTGAGATGTTTTGCAAGGGTAAAAAAGAAAGTCCTAAGTGGTGTTTATTCTTCCTCAACCATTGATTTAGAGCCTAGGGGATGTGATTCAACCCTAAGGGACAAAACAAAATCTTCTTGAGAAAATTTGGACAAGTATATACATGCTAGAAAAGTGCTATGGGAAGCTACAAGTACTGCTACAAGAAGATACAGACTCCTACAGGAAGTTACATGATTTGCTACAGGAAGATATATTTCACCGAATGACCAATAAAATCAAATTCAAACTGGATGGAATTTTTTTATTGAATATGATGTCTTAGGTCTCCATTATAAGTGCAGTCACTCAAAATACCCCTATTAGCACATGCTAAAAAACAACAGAAAATTACTATTCTAAAATATAGCAATTCGAGAACTAGTGAGCTAGTTAATCTATAAAATGCATAACCTAATCAAGTGAAAACGAAATGGGGTAGGTTTTTTGTTAACTTGGATTATTTTCTGATCTAATTAAATTGGAATAAACTCAATTGAAGCTCATTATAATCTTCTTAAAAATAGAAGAAAATTACTACTATTTGCCACAAGGACTTCCAAAAATTTAGATTTGGGAATAAGCAAACTAATCCAAGTAGCTTAATGATTACTATGACCTTAAAAAGATGTTCCGAGGATGAAATCATGCTTGTTATCCTACATAATAACTTAGTTCAACCATTTAACCCAATCATACAACAAGAAATAATCAATACTAAATGCAGAAATAGAAAAAAGAGGAACAAGAGATGCATGTGAATAAGAAGTGAAAAGAAGAAAAATAAATTATGCAAAAAGGCTCTGACACTCTTGGGATGGCCGAGCCCAAGGAAAATTAGAGTCATGTGAAGGAGACCAAAATTTAGAAGGTGAAAATGGTACCAATGTTCATTATTTCCATCAATACAATTACATCCATGTAAGAAATGAAAGTGGAGCTGCAAAAATACAAGTGTTCTCCACAAGAAGACTAAGAAAAACCAGCCGTAGAGGAAAATTCGACTTGTTACTTATAAAAAATAATTAGGAATCATTCCTCGTGAAAGGAGGAAGCTTTCCCTTAAAAAAAACTTTAAATAGTGGATCTGGTTCGCAACACTAGGAATATGCGTCAAATGGCAAGGAACACATTCCTAGATTTTCTTAATCATTGGAGCTCTAGAATTTGTGCATGATTTCATGATATATTGTTGATTTATTATTCAATATTTATGCCCCTGTATTAGGGAGAAAGTCCCCAAATTATATCCTCCTACAAATTTTCATAAGCTGCACAATATTCTTACAATATTCTACAAAAATAGATAATATTAGGCACAAATATGAAATTATCCATAAACCTTCCTAATGAACATACTAAAGTTAAAAATACATTATCTAATGAAAAAAGAGAGGTTTAATGTGTTGAAGGATGGTTAGATAGGCCTTAATTTATGTCTAATTTGGAGGCCCGTCACAACCATGTGGATAGATGATATGGCACTTCTTGCATGAAAAGCTTGTCAGTGGCATGCCTTGGAAAATGATATGGTGACTTTTGACCACTGAAAACTCTATGGAAGGTGCCATATGAGGAGGAAAACTAGTTTGAAATATCCAACACTGTTTCCATTTCTCAAGGTGACATGCAAAGTGGTTCTTCCTCAAATATCATCTTCTATTGCGGGATGAGGAAGTTGTGAGTTAGCTTCTCCATAACTCCTTGATGAATACAATCTGAGAGAAACTTGTAGTGGATGTTTATGATAGAGTCTCAAGGTGTTCAAGCCCAATTCATGCCATGGAATGCATTATGTGCACATATTGCATCGAGTAAATATCCATACATATAAAATATCGCTTGCCCGCCCTTGGGAGGATTTAGGGAGTTACCTACATGGATACTTAACTGCTGAGCCAACAAGTCTGACTAGTTGAACAACTTCCCCTTGGTCCTCTAAATTTTCTATGAAGTTCTTTGCTGAAAAATCCTTGTTCAATTTCTACCATGTAAGATATGATTCCTTTTCCACATATAGTTGATTGTTTGAGTATACCAGCAAGTTTACTGGCATCCTCTCAACTCCTTCCCCAATACTTCTTTCTGTGGAATCTTTTGAGGTAATTCTCTTGGGTGCCATGGTAATAGTGACTTTTGGAGAGAGGTGCTCAACAAATTTGGTACCTTTGGAAAGGAAAAGGCACTCATGGCAAGAATAAATTAGCTTTTGCAAATCTACTTTCAAAGCAAGATATGCCAACAAACTGGTGCATTTATGATCAATATTATACAAATCGTATAAACAAGGGAGGGAGATTAGCTTAGGGAACTATGAACTGCATAGTCTTAGTAGCTATTAATGTAGCCTAGGGCTTGAGACTATGCATTTTTTAGTTCAGTCTGGGCAATGATATGGAGAGACTGCACATTTCGTAGTCTCAGTGGCCAAGGTGGCAGGACTAAGCCCTGGGACAGTGAAATGTGAATTTGGGCCAACATGTACTATGCATTTCTTAGTATCATAGGCCCAGCCTTAGCTTGAGCTTTAGACTTGCGTAATGCCTAGCTGGGCAAGGAAGTGCATGGCCACTAGAAGTGTAAATATGCCGATGAAGGTGTGGGAAACAAGAAAATCTAAGATATAATTAAATTTAAAACATGGATCTGACTACGTATGGATAGATCAATGTGAATCAAGTTTAAAAAATAAAAAAACAAAAGGAAAAAACAAATATGCAAGGAGAGTCACCGAAACAGTGATCGACAAACTAAAAAAAATAATTTTACGAGTTAATACAAGTTAAAACACTAGAAACCATGAAGAGAAATAAGAAAAACAATACTCATAGAAGTGAAATGATAAAAGGCGACAAAAAAGGTGACAAAATATAAAAAAATAAAAACTCACCTAGAAAAGAGATGCAAACTCCATCGAAGGCTCCTTGATATCATTGGGAATGCTAGAGCTCCAAGATAGAATGTGCATGAGCTCTAGAGGCATCTGTTAAATATATTTTGGCCAATTGGGGTTTATGACGTACATGCCTAAAGTCAAGGAAAAGGTGACACTTGATGGAAATTTCTAAAAGGAGGGACTATTTAACCTTCAGGAAACTAATTACGAACCCCTATTTTCAAGGGATTTCTTTTTTTTTTTTTTTTTTTTTTTTTTTTTTTTTTTTTTTATTTTATTCGGGAAACTTTCCATCCACAGTGCCAAGGAATATTGCATAATTCTAGGGAACTAGAGAACTTCTCGGCTTAGTGCATTTCAAATTTTTTGAGCTGAAGGAATAGATTGCACGTTTTCTAAGCTTAGTGATGGGCTAACATGCATGACTACAGAGTTCTCAAGCTCAATGCTAAGCTTCCATGAAGGATTGTGCAATTTCCATCATCAATGCTGGCTTACATTCCATGATTGTGTAGTTTTCGGAGGCAAGCCCAGGACTGCTACTAGGTCAAGTCAAAATGTTATCTCGTGCCTCAAAATATCAATTAAGTATGAAAGAAATCAAACAAAATCATGGATGAAAGGAATAAGTCTTGATGAAATCACAAATACTTGATGACAGTCAAATATAAGATCGTGTAAACAGAAGGGAAGGCTCCAAAATCAAATCATAGGAAAATATTTAGAGGGTGGTTGTAGCAACTGCAACAGCATGCCATGAATTTCTTAGACATGTTTCCATGCTACATCATTTAACATGTTTAGAGAAATAATATAAACATGTACAAAATACATAATGCACAAAAAGAATGTATACATAATAAATAACACATCATTGAGCATTTAAACACATAATAGAACCATTTATGTTATGCAATTTTTTGACTAGCTATAGATGTTATATGATCCAATTATCCATAAACCTCCTAACTTTAAACCTCTCACAATTGGCTCACTTTCGAGGTGGGGCTAGACTCCACAAGGGAAAGTAATCATTGGAGACAATTACATTCATATTCATTGTACCAAACAAATATTATGGAAAGTACCAACTCCAATATCCTCCTTATCTATAGTATCATATTCCCCAACCTACAAAAATCAAGGTAATGCACCCAAAATCTACCTCTTTAGTCCACGAAGCTCTACCACTACTCTTCTTGTTCTTTGATCACAAACCATCCAAGATGTATCAAAGTATTGTAGTTCTAGGATTCCATCTACACTTAGGACTCTTCCATGTACCCCTCAATCCTCACATTTGATAGTCATTCCCCACCAATTCCCCATTGATTATATGTCCTTATTGAAGGTAAGCAAGAATAAATGGCCACATAAATTCCACTTAAGAATTGAATAATTTTTTATCAAGTTACAAGCGTAGTAGTTGTCTATGATCACTTGTTGACCATTGTCTGTAATGAACCGAAACACAACCATCGGATCATGATACTCACATGATGGTTACTTGATAGTAAAAATAATTAATTACCATGGGAAATTAACAAATTTGTATAGAAGTTATCTTTTTTTAAGCAGGAAAAATTTTAAAGATGGCAATTTATATAAAAATTTAGAAATGTTGGTGAATCTTACTAGTCCCGAATATGCAAACTCTAAAAGGTTTAGCAATATTTTTGTAAAAATATTCAAATTTATAATGATTTTATATATTCTCCTTAAAAAATTGGTGATTTTTAATATAAAGTAATTACATACTATAAAATTTGGGTGAATAAATTTAGAAAGAATGGAAAATGGTGATTTCTTATTTTTTTTGGTTGAAAGCATGGTAAATTATCCCACCTTGTTATAACATCTTTCACCACTCCTATTTATTAGACACTCTTAATTGGCATGGGGAGATACATTTTCCCTTGCAAACTTTTCCTTGTCTCAAAATAACAAATTTCAAAATTTATATGCACTTTTCCCATTGTAAAAATGCGCATGTACATATCTCTTATGAAATCTTTCAATGTACATATTTTTAAAATTGAAAAATATATAAAAAACTATTTTCAAGTGGAATTTATGGGTTCAACTTGAAACTGACCTAAAGGAACCCAATGCCTAACAAAATTAACTGGGTTTTGGTGGTACAAATACACCCTATGGGTTGGCCTAATAAGCATCGAAATGATTGGCATCCTTATTCTGTGAAATTATCCCTCGATCAAGTTCGTGTTATCCTATGCTCGCTACACTTCATTATCTATAGGAAACACATTTTTCCATGCATATATGTTGAGCACTTATATCTTGCATTATATTGATTTTATTGGAGAGGAGGTCTTTGCTGACTTGGGTAGGAAGGATCTGAAGGAATATTTCTTTAGTGCCATTAGCCAGGATCAAGTTGTAACTTAAACACCTCTTGTTGTTATCATTTCAATAAAGGAACTCATGTTCAATTCCAATTTTCATTGTTTATCTTTATGAATGTGGGTTTGTAATGGATACTCTTCTTGACCGAATAATGATTCATTTGTAAATTTTTAGTTTTATTGTAAATTTTTATCTTTAGTGAGAAAAATATTGAGTGATTGATTGAGATATTTGTGTAGATGACAGGTTCCCAAGACCCCTCCTTACATGTGTAAATATATGAGGTTGATAATTTTTTTGAGAGCTATGTCATTATTGTTGAATGTTTTTTCCCTTTTACTATGTTGGTGTTTCTCTTGATTTGGTATCAAATCCATCTATTGTGAGAGAAAATATCATTTGTAGTGCTAAAGACTGTGTTTTTTTATTGTAGCACATGTGAAAGAGTAAGCGTGTGTTGAAGACATACAATTTTATTGCAAGATATTTCTGCATTTCGAGTTAATGTTGCTTTATAATATTGTATACCTATCTGTGGAGACTTGTGCAAGTTGTGAATAAACCTTTACATGAAGTGCTACATATTAAACATCATGTCATTCGTCAATGATATCCCTACCATTAACATTCAATTGTACATGTCTTTACAAAATGTGTACGAACATGCACACTTGGTGTGAGTGATAGTACTCACTATGGATTTTTTTCCGAGGAGAAAATGTGTTATTCTCATAATAGTCTACCACTGATAAGATTGTGCATGGATGGAATGCTTCACGAGAATGCTTGAATTTAAAATCTTGCTACGTGGACGAACCTATGCGAGTGTTTGATATGTTTATATATTTGGTTCTTAAGCACCTGTATGAACTGTGAAATAGGAATCTCATCCTCAACATTGATGATCCTCATAGGCACCAGAGTTGAAGAAGATGGTTGGTTTCCTACATCACACTCATATCGCTTCCATGTGATGGTGATATTTGATATCCCAAATTGTTTGGGATCAACAGGAAAGTTCCAATGTAACAATGTCGAATCACCATATTCAGTGTATCTTCTCCCACCTATACATCCTTTCTTGTAAAACAACTTTTTGGCTCCCTTCTGCAAAATATTGATGAAACAAAATTTCGCATTGTAGGAGAAGGAGGGTCGCAGTGGCAATTATTCTTGTAAAATTTTTGGGAAGTGTTGGGTTGTGTTAGATTATTTCCACGACTAACCTATGTACTGAACCAAGGGGTTAGAGGGGGGGCAGAGCCTCCCCTTCGTTGCGCCGATTGCGCAGTGGGGGGGTCAAGGGGCGGTAGCCCCTTGTCTGGGGGGTTTGAGGGGGCGGGTGGGGCAGCGCTCGAGGAATTTTTTTTTGTGGACCCTATATTAGGTTGGGCAAACCTACCTATGGTTTTTGGTCCATGGTTTTGGACGTGATGGTTTTTCGTCCATGGTTTTTGACACGATGGTTTTTCGGTCCATGGTATTGGATGCTTCCTCATGTATAAATATGTATTGTAACATTGAAAGGAACATACTGAAAAATCAAGCTGGTAGTCCCGGTTTTGGGATCCAGGGGAAATCTCTGTGCATATGTGCTTTATGTGTTATGCTCTCACATTGTTTATTTTCTTTGTTTTAGAATTCGTATGCAGGTAATTTCTGTACAGGGTTAAAACCTACATTTGGTATCAGAGCTGTTTTGGCTTCAAGGGGACGCATTTGTTGCTGAGTGGTTTCACTCGGGCCTGTGGTAGACCCTATTCAGTGGGAGATCTATGAGATCGATTCTGGTGGTGAAAGAAGATGACGAGCAATGGAAAGATAGAGATTGAGAAGTTCAATGGTCAGAGTTTTAAGTTTTGGAAACTCAAGATGGAGGAGCTGTTGGTGGATAAAGATCAGTGGACCGCGGTAGATCTGGGTACTAAACCAACCGGAGTGATCGATGAAGAATGGAAGAAGTTGGATCAGAAGGTAAAGAAAAAAATACGATTGTGTGTCTCAGATTCAGTATTGTTGAATGTATCAAGGGAAGCTACGGCGAAGGCTCTGTGGGACAAGTAAGGGACTTTGTACCAATCTAAGTCTCTGGTGAATAAACTATTCCTGCGGAAAAATCTGTGTAACATGAGGATGAAAGATGGAGACTTGGTGACACAGCATCTGAATGCGTTTAATACTGTGGTAAGTCAGTTATCATATGTTGATATTAAAATTTCAGATGAAGATAAGTGCATCAGTTTGTTGTGTTCTCTACCAGATTC
>APFE030889798.1:64794-88702 GCA_000404065.3 Pinus taeda | reverse complement strand
ATGTATTGTAACATTGAAAGGAACATAATGAAAAATCAAGCTGGTAGTCTCGGTTTTGGGATCCAGGGGAAAATCTCTCTGCATATGTGTTTTATGTGTTATGCTCTAACATTGTTTATTTTCTTTGTTTTAGAATTCGTATGCAGGTAATTTCTGTACAGGGTTAAAACCTACAGGAAGTTTATAATAAATTGGAAATTCAACATGACATCAACAACATCACATGTCACGGATTGTATTAGGCCTAATAAACCATGGTTTCAATTTCTGAAACATCATTATGGATATCTTCACATGGTAATTTCTTTCCTGAAATTCCTTGAACAGTGAAACTACTGTCATTTCTACAACATTCCTAGTGTGATATGCATAATCTGTTTAGCTATGTCGTGTTGTATGACATGATTTCTATCTATAATTGCATGGTAATGACTCTCCAAAATTCTACCACAAGTGTTGTGATTCATACTGTAAGCTTGTCTTGGTAGGGTTGCCTAGTTATAAGATCCCAATAAGCAGATTCATCATTTTCATTTCCTTGAACCGTGATTTTCATATGCTTGTGCAAAAATTTTCTTGAGACATAGAGCAATTTTGACATTGTTGCCAACTTTTGTTGTCTTGATGTACTTTGTACTGCCAACTTTTGTTGTCTTGATGTACTTGGTGCAACAATAGAAGTTTTAATTTTCCTATGATCAGCTCAAACATCGGGCCTTTTTTATTTTCCAACAAAGTGAATTACTTTGATATATTTTTAATGACATTCATATGTGTCTCCCTTATTTTATCATCTTGGACACCCAAAAGTTTAATGGAATTTTTTAGTTTCTTATGTTTGATCAATCCATGTGGTATCTTAGCCTATGCAACTACTGAATGTCTCTAAAAATATTCTTGAATAATTTTATTGATGTGATCTCTAATAGCGCAAGCATGGATAGGCTCCCCAAGGTCCTCTATTGTGATTGCATCCTTGATTTTTGCAAACCTTCCACCCCTTTCCAAACCACCACAACTCCTTGTTATCCTATCAATTTGAGAGGGAGAAACACATTCTACTGGTGGTTGACGAGCTTCATAGGGCATATCTTATTCCTCTTGTGGTTGATTAGTTTGATATCTCATGTATTGTTCCCCTAGTGCAAGTTGATCAACTTGACATGGAACATGTTTATCTAGTGGTTGATCAACTCGATAGGGAACATGTTGATCATCGTGTGGTTGATCAGCTTGATAGGAAACATATTGTTCCTCATGTCACTGATCAATTTCCAATCCTTCATAATGGAATACAAAATATACTTGTAATTCAAGTGAATCACCATCATAAGACAAGTGAATAGTAGATCTACATAACTTTATTTATGTAATCACCATAGGTGAAAGGTCATGATTTCATTGACTCGGTATTGACCCTATTTTCCTTTGCATTTAGGGATATTGGATGGTAACCTGGTTGGCATGGCGAGCATTCCTAATTATGAGTAATGGGATTATTTGTGAGTTTCGTCAAATCTGGGAGATTCAAAGAAGTGACACATGGTATCTTGTTGGTGTTAGCCAAGATGTAATGACCTTTTCTGTTGGTTTTGGTATTGGTATTGGTGTACCCTACAAGGTAGTGTTGGTTGGGGTACCCTATGGGTTCCGCTTGGTTGGAGTACCCTGTAGGGTCATGTTTGTATTGCCCCCGAGGACTGATGGTGAGGGTGCCTTAGGAGAAGTTATATCCCAATAAGGCAGCTCCAAGAACGGATGTGCCAAACAAGGTGGCTTGGACTTATTTTATGTGCAAAAACAGTGAGAAACCACACACTCCTCCCAATAATGGTGGAAGATATTTTAGGTACCTAGAGTGTTGGGTAACACATGTTTGGTCCCCTATGGTTCCCTAGTAAGTTTGTGGGAAAATATGGTAAGGGGAACTTTCTTTAGGAAAACAAAATGATTCGCATCCATAAGGCAAAACAAAAAATAAATGGTTAATTTTCCCTTTATTTCTAATGTGTGAAAAACTCAAGAAAAAATGTTTTGTGAGGTTTTGTATATTATGCAAATTCCTAAAAATACCTAGCATCCTTCTTCTAAATTAGTAGTTGGGCCTTGTGAATATTTTAGAATATGGTATTGGGGCCACATCATGAATGTCACTGGTGATGCTTCTAGTAGCAAGAAAAACAACAAAGTATGGAGAGGGTTATAGTGGCCTAATGTACTTGGGTTACATCCAGAAATAGCTAGCGATGCTTCCAGTAGCCTAACCAAGATAACCTTAGGTCTAAGTAATCCCACATCTCAACCTATTGGGAAATATGCCATAAGATTTGGCCACTACGTTACCTGCGTCGTGTGGGAATGTATGAATATCTTCTTCTAGTTGTAAGTTTGAACTGAGAATGCCTACAACGTGTTAGAAGAAACCATGAAGGTTCTTGATATTTTTTCACCTAAGCCTTACCTCCTTCATGAATTTATTTCCATGTATTGGATTTTTCATTGGATAATGTAGGATTTTAAGCTCCCAAAAAGACAACTATATATGTTTCAATATGAAAAACAACCACGATGGATTATGTGTTGTCTACCGATGTGGTCTTATCCTAAACTATAAATTATCTTGTTACCGTGAGGTGAATGCATGTTCAAGTGGAATTGTGAGCATACAAAGTATGAACTAGTGTGGAGTGATCCTTTATATTTTACCTAGTTACACTATGATATGCTTATTCATTGAACGAAAAGAAATTATGTGTGGATGGTATGCTACTTACTTCTTTCCTAATTATACTATGTGAGGATATATGGTGATGGAAGCTTTATTGCTTTGAGAAAAGGTCCAAATGTCAACATACGTTCGCCACAATGATGCAATGGAGACATTGCCTACCTTATTTCTTTACTAACACCAAGTACCAGTTCCAAAAATAAATGAATGAAATAAAATCTTTGGTTAGAAAAACAAGTAAAAACTATTTGTGGATTGATGACCACTTACTTAAATCCTCATAGTTTTAAGCTAAGTTTGTGTGCAAAATTTCAAGTTAAAATATAAGAAATTACTTTAGATGTAATGTTTAGTAAAACAAATTGGTTAGTATTGATGGTCTGTGCCAGGTGAATAGTGCACCTACACATGGTTTTAATTGCAAGTATGTGGATATGTGTTTCATGATCCTTTAATACAATTCCCTTAATTATACTATATGATGTTTCTTCCTTCCATGAAAATAAATGATGTGTGGATGATAGGCCACTTACTACTTTCCTAATTATACTATGTGAGCATATAGGTAGATGGAAGATTTAGTGCTTTGAGTAAGGGTCTAGGTGCCACAATAGGTTCGCCACAAGGATGCAAGGGAGGCAGTGTCTACTTTCTTTCTTTACTAACTCCAAGTCCTAGTCCTGAAAATAAATGAATGAAATAAAGTCTTTGGTTATCAAAACAAGTAAAAACGATTTGTCGATGTAGGGCCACTTACCTTCCTCCTAGTTATGCTAGGTGTGGTGTGAATTGGAATGAGAAAAACAAGTAAAAAATATATGTGGATTAGGGCCACTTACTTAAATCCTCCTAGTTTTAAGCTATGTTTGTGAGCAAAATTTCAAACTAGAATATAGCCAATTACACTACTTGTAATGGCTAGTAGTGATGGTGTGTGCAAGGTGAATAACTTGCATATGCAAAGTGTTTGAATTGCACGTATGTGGATATGAAATTCACGATCCTTTAATACGATTGCCCTGATTACACTATGTGATGTTTGTTCCTTGCAAAAGAAAAGATGTGTGTAGATAATGGGCCACTCACATTTCCAAATTATGCTATATGTGAGCATATGGGAAGATTGAGAATTAGTGCTTTGGGAAACATTATAAGTCCACTACCAACTAAATTGAATTACGTAAATTGATTTAATTAAATATTCTAAAATAACCATTCAAATATATGTATGCTTACATAAATTAATATGCATTTTCTTAATATATACTCAAATTATACATGATGATGTTCGGAAAAAATCGAAGTCACATGAAACCATTATAAATTAAGCAGATGAAGAAATAAATTTTAACAAACCAAGCCATTGAAATAACTAGATTTTTTTCCTTATGCATAAATCATGAATTAACTGAACAAGAGATGCCACAATTGAGAACACCCAATAGAAGAACCCCCATGTAAACGATAATAAACTTGCAAACTTGTTGAATTTATGCAATTTGTAAAATATTTTCACTTCAATTTATATTTTATGTTTTAAATTTATGTCCTTGTTATAATGAAGAAATTAATTCATTCGGTATATATTAATTTATTTTATATATCATGACTAAGTTGGCGAAAAATAATAAATAATTATATATAATTTTATGATTAGGTTATAAATTATCTTGATATGTATTAATATGTTATATGTGTGATTAATATATTTCTATTAAATGTTAATAAAAAATACAATATTGAATTTTTTTAATATTTTTAAATTTATTTTATTTTCCATTATATAATTCAATTTTTAATTAATTTCTTTAGATTTATTAAATCTTGTTTTAATTTAATCATTAATTTTCAAGAAAGTTTATCATAGTACTAAAAAAAATTGGCAATTTTTTTCAATTATTTATAATGTATTAAAAATTTAAAAAAAACAAATTGTAATCATAATATTTTAATATTTTAGATTTTTTAATATATCTAACTCCAACTCTCCATTTCGCAAGTGAAACATTTAACCTTTTCAAAAATTAGTTCTTCTTAGCAACAATTTTTTATTTCTTCAAGAGATTATATAAATTATAAATTAAAAGTGATCTCTACAATAAGGATGGTATTATATTTTTGTTCATATATCTCATTTAGAAGATATTTGAATTAAAATCCAATGCCAACTAAAAGGAATTGTCAGAAGAGAAGGAAAGAGATATATGATTTAAAAAGAATAGGTGTTAAGAATAAAATTAGAAAAAATGGAGAGTAAATTGTCAATATACCAATTTCCCAAGTAATCTAACCCCACAAGCAATAATATCTCTTCACTCTTCCCCCAACACATGTTTAATAAATGAAAACATTAACCATTTCGGAATAGGATTGAAGGGTGTGTGAAGGTGATCTATTGTTACATATAACACCAAAATTTTAATAGTGAATCTAGGTTTGAAGCTTTGTTTCGTTTCACAACAAGTCACATTTACCAAGTGAAGCATTCAACCTTTTTCGAAATTAGTTCGTCGTAGCAAAAAAAATTCATTTCTTCAAAAGACTATAAATCTCAAACTAAAAGTGATACCTACTATAATAAGGATGTATTATATTTTTGTCCATAGATATTATTTATCAAATATTTCAATTAAAATCCAGTGCCAAAAGAGAATGAAATAGATTTCAGTGATTAAAAAATAATAGGTGTTAGGAATAAAATTAGAAAATTTGGAGAGCTTACTAAAGAAGCCAAAGGGAGTGGCTCAAAAATGAGAAGAGGACGAAGATCTAGCAATTTTATTTTTATTTTTTTATTATAATTATTTCCAATTTGGCTAGTGAGACATGTCTCGGGTGATTGAACTTCTGATCACTTGGATACATAAGAGCTTGCCAACATGCCTTTTTTTTATTGTGCTATCACCCATAGACGAAGATCTAGAAAATTTAATGAAGAGGATATTGTGTAATGATTTGCAAGGTTGTTGAACTAAAGATTAATATAAATTAAGTTTAAATTCTTATATGAGAAGTCTAGATACATATTTCAAAGGGAATTATTAGTAACTTAATGTTATGGCAAATATTTTGAATTGGAGTGAATGGGAGATTCTTGAAAAATCAAGCTAGTGATTACCAAATTGAAGGGCCAAGTTTTTTTCATGAGAGAAAAAAAATCTTACCTATAAATTTATACAAATTTCATTTTATATTATATAATTTGTGATTGAAAAACCATACAATACATAAATGCACACTACATGATAGAAGAAGGAACCTGTTCAACTAGTTTTTAAGTATGTTAATAGTTGACAACCTACTATACAAGATCAAATTAGTTGGAAAAGTTTTTCTTCGTTAGAAGCATAATATAATTTCAATTTTTAAAACATGTACCTAGAATGACCATAAAACAGTAGTAAGAAGAAATTTCTTCAAGGAAGAACTTATCATAACTATAGTGAATTTCACAATTCAAAACAAAAAGTGGAAGAAATGTGGAAAGATAAGTATGGGAAGACCAATGAAATTGTTTATAAGGAAATAAAAAGAAATCAAGAGATATATTTTTTAGTGGATTTAGAGAACAAGGAATATGTTTCAAGGTATTATCAACAATGTATGTACATTGCTATCATTTGTGGTGAAGAGGTGCACAAGTGATTTGAGTGTGTTTTTTCGGAGAATGTACATGGAAATTTTAGCACAACAATCAAGTAGGGAACAAGGAGGGGTAAGAGCACTTATAAAACTATATGTTTCTACAAGGAATCTTTTGATGCACATGAAATAATGCATATGCAATGTCTTTTATGTTTTCAATCATTTTCATCAAATATTGAAAATGTTTAAACTATGTTTCATCTATTTCAGTTTTGAACCATACTTCGCAATATATTTCATGGTTACATGTTGATAAACAACTAGATGAATTTAATCAACATTACATGGCCACATTCTAAGAATATTAACATTCTAAACATTTCTAGAATATCATAAATACATGCATGATAATTTATTTCTTTTGCATTTATTATCTACAAATTTAATATTTATTAATCACATGAACCTTCCATGGAGAATTATAATGATAGGAAATAATACATTCCTTTTTGTGCAAGCATGAATCCACACTACACTTTGTATGTCTTTAAAAAACATGATCTCTTAAAAAAATTCTCATAACCTTTATGTGAGGATTGAAAGAAGAATCTTTTGAAGTTTTCAAATGTAGGTATCATCATTTAGGATTCAAGGAAACATTAAATTATATATATGATGATGGATGTCACGAAAATTTAATGTTGCTATATTTTTAACATGCACATTGGAGGAAGGTCGTGGAGGCAGCGTAGTGGTAAAGTTGGCCTCATCATGACGGACCGGTCTTGTGTTCGATCCCGAGCAAAGTCATAGCTCGTCGTGTGAGTAGTTAGTCTAAACCAGGCCAAGCCCACTACCTTTTCCTCAGATGCGGGTGACCATATCAGGCAGTTAAGAGATGGGACGGGCAAGCAGCGTGAGCCACCTGCCCGCCATGCGCACCTGCGCCATGTCCATATGGGAGATCATTCACAACCGACATCGCTGGTACATTAACCATCGAATGCAGCACAGGAGCATTTACACTCCACCCACCTTCGCCTACAACACAGGGTTCGGCCCCTAGGCTCTTATGGCGGCCACAATTATTGCAGGAGGGCTTCGAGGTAGAGGCATTTGCAATATTAAGGGAAGTAGCAAAGATTTCACCATGTTATTACAGGCTTGGTTCGAGGTCTTACTGTTACCTCTGGTGCTGTGGAGGTGGAAGTTGGGTCTGAACTCTCAGGCCACTTCCTCTCCCCCGGACTCCTGAACCACTGCTGGCCTCCATCTTTATTTTGGACCCGTATGCATCTCAATGAACTGTCCTCAGTCTGTTGCTTACCATCCTCTACCAACATTTCATTCTCTGTGTTGTTCAAATTCCAATTTGGGCCTGAACTCCCCTCCAATCATGGTTCACCCTTAGCAATGTATGCTTAACCAACGCGGCTCATCCTGTGGCAGGTCTTCGCGCCCTTCTGCTACTGAGGATACCTCCCTTCATTGCCATTGCCACTGTCTCTGCCTGTATACTGCGGGCGCGAATGCTCTTAGGCCAAGCCAATTCCTGCTAGCCAATTCATCGGGGTCCTCTACCTCGCCCTCCTTCAGTTATGCTGTTTTCACCTTCAACGCCTCTCTGAACCGCCCCAGAATCAATGCCCATGTCTCTGTGCTCTTCATCAAAGAAGCCCAAGAAGAGGACGAGTCCAGCGCACAAAGGGAGAATTCTCGACCTGCTGAAACTAGGAGAGCCATGGAGACGCCCTCTGCTGTTCCTGTGAAGGATTCGGAAGAACCTGTCATTTAGAAGGCAGATGCTGGGAAAGAGCCTGTCACGGTGGCTGCAGAGGATGTTCCAGAGTAGGAAACAGAGGAGTATGGCTGGTGTAGGATCGTGGAGGAGGTTCCCGAAAACTAGCTGCGTCTGCTCTCCAGGTTACGTGGCTCGCTATGATGGAATTTTGTCCATGTGTCCTTGTGTCAACATGTCAATGTGTCAGTGGATCTTGGTGTTTAAGGGTTATTGTTTCATGGTGTCAGTTTGTTATGGTGTCTACGCTACAGGGAAATTTCGATGCCCAGGTTTTTCCTATCAAATTGGTCTGTGCTCTATGCCACAATGTGTTTTTGAAGTCCCCTGCGAGGGAACGTGTTTTGGTTGAAGTCCCCTGCGAGGGAATGTTTTTTGGTTAGATGAAATGTCTGTTTCATCCTAAACTGAGCATGCTTCTGCTCCACACTGCTAAATTCACCAGGTAGCTGGTTCTTTATGACATCAAGAATGTAATTGTATCCTGTTTCTGTAAATAATAGATTAATTTTACCGAGAAAAAAACATGCACATTGGAGGGAGAGATACCTTTTCTCCTTCTACATGTACATCTAAGATGAAATATTCATGCAGAGAGCCAACTAGTACCGAGTCATCAAGGATGGAAAATCATTCATCATCAATGCGCACAAAGGCAAGTAAAAAATTTCACTGGTAAGTGCCAACCAAGCTAAGAGATTGATCATTTTCAACAAGAAGTTTATTTTGTTGTTTTTAAGAGAAAATCAATTTGTAGAAGATTTAGTAAGAGGCAAAGCATCCCTAGAGGGGTGTACTAGGAAATAGAAACAACAACTGGAAGAGTTGATACAAACATATAGGGATGTGTTTTGAGAGCCTAAATGACGACCACGTATTAAGAGGAAAGTGGAGCATGAGATCCAACGATTGTCAGACTCTCCATTGCCAAATGTTGGGTTCTACAGTAAGTCTATTATAGATGCAAGTGAGGTGAATAAACTGTTGCATTAGCAATTAGAATAAGGTTTAATTCGACCAAGTACATCACCATGTGTTTCACACATCATCATAATGCAAAAAAACTATGGGACTTGGCAGAAGTGATCTAAGTGGTTTTAGAAATGCTCAAAATTCAGTAGTGGCTATGGAAAAAATCAAAAATAAAAGTCCTCAGCTTGAATTGAAACTAGGACCAGGTCATAGTGCTCATTGTCTTGATTCCAATGGAATGAATGAAACTCAAATCAGAGTTTATATGCTCAAGATATTCACGGTCAAAGTTCTGCTCAAATTTGGCCATGTGGCAGCCACTAATGAGGCAATAATTTGGAAATTTCCTAGTACAAAGAATATGGTAGTCAGAAAGGGAAAATTTATGCCTCGTTCATTTTCCTAATAAACCTTAAAATTTAAAATCAAAATTTTAACTAATATGGGTTAAAAATAAAAAAATAACAAATTAAATTGTATGGGTCGGTTGGCCGGTGGTCAAACTCGGCCAACTGGACCCCAACCACATACCACATAACAACGTATTAATATATGCGAGTGGCAGGCAGTCATGTTCTAAATAGAAATTGGCATCCACCCATCGCAGTCATCCACCCATGGTGTTTATCCACTCATGTAATATACCCATGGTATTTTAAGTGGCATCCACCCATGATATTCCTCCATTCAAGGTATTTATCGATCTGTTTTTATAATAATAATTATATATATAATATATAATATTATTTAAATAAAAACAAATTCAAATTCCACCTTGGAGCGCATTAGGCAATTTCACCTTCACACAATCAAACTAGCAAATCTGTAGGTGACACTTATCATAGCTACATTGGGCAAAAACAGAAGAACATTGCCTTTGCTGACTAGACTGTTGACTAGCTTGCCATGTCATCATTCTGTCCTATTCTGTAATTTTTTCAACTGTTTAGGAAAACAAACAACATGCCTTTTCTCCTTCATCCGGACTCTGTTTTCAGTGAAACGAATTGTGTTGCGATCATCTTGACGAGATGGGTGCACTCATATAGTTTTTGAACCAATATAAGAATTTTAATTTTTGAGCTAAGTACTAATCACCTGATCATTCCTCCCCACTAGAAGCATTTTGGACCCCAAAAAGATGCTATTATCTGACAAGTAGATGAGGGTACAACCCCCTCACCTTTTCAAGCTCGATCCAATTGGATTTTGACGAATTTATTTTCTTGAGATCCTCTCTATGGAAATCAACATTCACTTACCTTGAGGACCCCATTCTATACCCGTACATGTCTTTGCCCTTTTCAAGATGATGTTGCACTTTTTTTGCACCATTTTGAGTCATTCATAGAAACTCACGGTATATTCCATGTCAGCATCAAAAGCAACATCCTTCTGAACATGACATCATAAAAAAAATATAATGGAAATGGATGACAAATTTCACTACTTGGTTTATATGACTCAAGCCCGATTGTACATCTTGAAAGTATGAAATTTTTTGGAAATAAATTTGATGTAAAACATAATGATGCCTAAATACAACAGTTACATAACTAATAGGCCTAAAAGGCATAAAAATGAATTTGATGCTTATACCTCTTTTGTAACTTTGAAACAAGTGAGATTTTTTAGAAGTATCCATCCAATAAAAGTGCATGGATCGCTGCAACTTAATCTTTACACCATTGAAATCTTCTAAATGAAATAAGATGGTGAAGTTTCTTGCAAAAACCTGAAACTCAAATCAATCTTTCAAGTTTGAAAGAGCACAAAAAATAATTGAACTGATCTTTTATTTTGAAGCAACACAAGCCTCTTGTTGTTTTCATCCACACTAGAAGACCTTGCACACACATGATAATGCATGCCAAGGAGCTTCGAAAGAAGAAATTTCAACCAAAACTCCCCTCCAACATTGGGTTGTTCCCAACAAACCTTTTGTCAAAATGACGATCTTAGGCGTTGACTAACATTTGAATCCAACTTGGAGAGGCTTTCCTTTAACTTGCCTCCTCCAATATCATGGCCCAAATGCATTAAAGAAGTGAAACCCAACCTGTACTTTGATATCTTCAAAACATCAAACAATTTTCCTTAATAGATGACATGTGCATAAGGAAACTTTCTCAACATGTTTATGTCACCCAAGTGGACAATTTCTTCAAGAAAGGACTCTTTTTTTCCATAATTCAAATACATGTATGTAATATAAGTGCTACAAAGAACATACAACGTTAAAATCCATACAAACCATTCTTTTTTAGTGTTATGTATATTCTTGCACTCACCTCTTCTTATAACTTTTCTTTGGCGAAAACAACTCCTTTTGTCCTCTTTCTTGAAATAATTACCATCCCTATTTGGCACCATAACCATCAGTGCACAACATGGAGTAACGGATGATTGAATGAGTCCATTGTTCAACAAAATTTTGCATTTCATTGGTTTCTCTACAATTTTCAATTTTTTCAATGCTTGCATGCTAAGATCACAAAGAGAAACCTCTTGCTACAAAGATATTTCGTGTGAAGTTTCTTTCTCCTTGAAGGATAATTCTTTCAAAACCTTAAATACTTCATGACTCTCATGAACTGAACCAACCAAATCAGAATTGAAACTTGCATTACATTCAACAACATTTTCATAAACAATATCATCATTTGGCTTGAACATGAGAAGTACTAAACTTTTACTTGAATTCACTAGTCTTTTCGCCTCCCCTGCATTAACCAAAGAAATGTTCATATTTTTGTGATGGGCTCTGACTATGATCCAAACGGATCTGAGAATGATCTCTAAGTCTTCATAAACTCTTTAAAAAACATGCCAAAGATCAAAATATTTTAGAATATTGAAGTTAACGCAAGAGGAGACACCCTTAGCAGGGCAGAGAAACACTATTTGGAGGCCCAAAACTCGTGAAAACAGAGAAAACAAAGTATCGGCAGTTTTTAAGGGACCAATGAATTAGAGCCGTCGGATATGGTTGATCAACACTCCAGATCCGATCGACGAATCGTTATCAGTGGTGGCTAGCAACGCTTATTGGCGGAATCCACATGACGATTGCGATTGCAATCAGTGCGGATCAACGAGGACCATCGATCAAGAAAAAGATCGACAACCCATGTTAATGCCCATTATCACAATCAGCAAATGGAGAAGAGTGATTACAATCGGTGGGGGCCATGTGTGATATGTGATATCCCGTCGGAACATGGAGTGAGGCTAATATCAATACACCATGTGACAGTTGAACTTGATAGCATTATAAAGGAAATTTGATATAATTTCAAGTTCGTAAACAGAGCCATGTTTAATGTATTTTTGCGATTTTCGTTGTATTTCCAAGACAAAAAGGGATGGATCCTTCGAATATGTGATAGCGACTTGTGGGTAGACCCGATAGGGGAATGAATCATATTTAAGGACTTTTAAAGTCCAATATATTTAATTTTGGTGGACTTTCTCTGTTAAAACACATTTTTCCTGTGTTTAACAAAGCACGACTATTTCAGGAATTTCGGAGGCCCACGACACTATGGTGTTACATAATGGGTGGCCACCTCCTCTCTAGGTGTTAAACAATGATTGTAGCACACTAAGAGAGGGATTCGAAATGAACAAAGGCCGGGGAGATTGAGAGACATGAACATGAAACAAATAGGTAGCACATTTTTTGCTATAAATCCACAGATAGAGAGAACAGTAGGGGGGAGTAGTATCTCAGGTAAATGTTGGGACAGAGTTTGCACGGAGGCAAAGAGCACTGAGAGAGTCTATGTACTCATAGAGAAACTTGAAAGGATCAAGTAAAGTTCCTGCTATTGTAATCTGTTGCGTGTGAGGCTCAAATTGAGTTCACTGTTGTAAAAAGAAACTCTGCTGAAGACATAATAGAGAGGCCACCACTGAAGGCTAGACTAGGAGATGTAGCCCAGGAGTATTGGGTGAACTCCTCATTAAGTTTTTTGTGTTATGTGTTGTCTATTATGTTTTGTTTACTTCTTCATTGTTTGTTCATTTCGTAATCTTATCGATCCATTGCATAAAATGACGTAGACTAATCCATGCACATAAGTTTGTAATACCTTATTTTTGTCTTAGATATCATTATCAGATCAAGTGGTATCAGAACTTTAGGTTGCTATGGTTAGACAAGCTTGTGTTGGACTATTTGTGAATGCTAACTAGGTCAAAGCTTAAATTAGGAGAAGGAGAACTGGTTGAAACTAACCCAGAAATTGGTAGAGTCTATCCTAAGAGGAAAATGATAGAAGAAATTCCCTTGGAATCAGACTCTCAGTTCATGGATAGTTCCATGACCATGAGAGCCATGGTAGAGGAAATGTATAGGGAATTTAAGAAAGATCTAAATGAAGATTCTTCAACTTCCAAACAAGACAAAGGAACAAAATAATCTCTTATAGATGGCCATTCTGAACGCAAAGGGAAAGGAAAAAAGGCTCCTCTATCCACACCTCCTGATAGCCCTGAGAAGAAAAAGAAGAAGACATCTTTGATTAAATTAGATGTTAAATTTTATTTGCTAATATATGATGGAGAGTTAAATGCAGAGAAGCTAGATAACTGGATTCGACAGATTTTTTGTGTATTGCATGGTGCAGAGCATTGATTCAGACATAAGTAAAATTCAGTTGGCTAGCCTACGCCTTAGAGGAACTGCCTTGGTATGGTGGGAAGGAAGGACACAAGCTCACTTGAAGAAGCATGGTAAAATTGTTTCTATCTGGAGTGAATTTGTTTCTACAATTAAAAAAGAATTCTATCCACTAGCTTATATGTAGCAAGCTATGATGAGTTGGCAAACTCTTCACCAATTAAAAGGGCAAAGTGTACAAATCTGCACTCAAGAATTTAGAAAAAGAGCTATGATTCTAGGCATTTCCTTAGACTCACTTGAAACTTTGTTGAAGTATATAGGTGGTCTACATAGTTATTTGAGGCATACCATTCTCATGTTTAACCCTACTAGCATAGATGAGGTATATGTTCAGGCTACCCATCAAGAGGATAGAGGCAAGAATGTGAACCCAGAGATTGGGGGATCATCAAAACCCAGTACGAGAAAGAACAAGGAAAGGAGGAAGCAGAAATGGGAAGAGAGGAAGGCAAATTCTGTACAAAAGGCCAAACCTTCATGCACTCACTGCAAGAAGGATGGACATGATGATGAACGTTGTTGGTCTTTGCATCTAGAGCTGAAACCCAAGAAGTTTGATGGCAAGAAGAAGAAGGTTGTTGCTGTTGTTTAGAGAGATTTGGGGTCAGACTAAGGTGATGAAACAATCGTCACAACCATTATCTACTAGTAATTCTGCCCAAACTATTGATAGTGAAGAAAATGAGAGAAGAAGACATGAGATTTTTCATATTAGAGTTATTTCCAAGCATCAAAAGATTGATACTTTATTTGATACTGGCTCACAATTAAACTTAATTTCTAAATCAATTGTAAAGAAGTTGGGATTAATAACCAGACCTCACAAGAAGCCATATCCATTAGGTTGGTTATGTGATAAAGCAAAGCTACAAGTGACTAGACAATGTAAACTTAGGTTTGCCATTGCTTCAGCATTTGTAGATGAGGTTGAGTTAGATGTAATTCCCTTGGATATATGTGGGATTGTTTAAGGAAGTCCTTACTTGTATGATAGAAAATCCATTTTCTATAGAGTTGAAAATAAGTATCAAATTGTTAAAGATGGAATAGAATATACCGTAAGAGCTCACAAGCTCAAAAATAATTATACTCTCATAAACTCAAGGCAAATGAAAAGGATTGTAAATTCATGCAAGAAATTTTTACTGATGGTTGTAAAGGAAAATAAACCTGATAAAACCAATGTATTTGAAGGCTGTGATGCTAAACAACAAGCTGATTTAGAAAAAGTTGTTTTAGAATATGATATTTTATTTCAAGAACCTAAAGGTCTGCCACCCAAAAGGGAAATTGTACATCATATTAATTTGCAACAAGATGCTCCATTGCCTAACATCGGAATGTACATGTTATCCGCTTTAGAGAATGTATAAATCAAGAATCAGGTACAGGAGCTTCTTGAGAAAGGGTTCATAAGACCAAGCACATCGCCATGTGGATACCCAATAGTTTTGGTGAGAAAGAAAGATGGTTTGTGGAGGATGTGCATTGATTATGGAGCATTTAATAAAATAACGATCAAGAACGTTATCCCCTTCCTCGCATTGATGATCTATTGGATCAACTGGAAGAGGTTGTTTACTTTTCCAAGTTAGACCTATGTAGTGGTTACCATTAGCTTAGAGTAGCCGAGCAAGATGCATGGAAGACTGCTTTCAAAACAAAGCAAGGGCTGTATGAATGGCTAGTTATGCCTTTCGGTTTAACTAATTCTCCTGCCACTTTCATGAGAGTAATGAATTATGTACTCAGGCCTTTTATTGATGATTTTGCAATTGTATATCTAGATGACATTCTTGTATTTAGTAAAACATGGGAAGAACATTTAAAGCATGTAAATCCGACTCTAGATGTTTTGAAGCAAGAAAATCTCTATGTTAACTTATCAAAATGTGAATTTGGTAAAACATCTTTGAATTATTTGGGTCATATTGTAGGGGGTGGTTAATTGAAGATAGATCCCTCTAAGTTTGCAGTCATTGTAAACTGGCCTAAACCCAAGTTTGCAATAGAAGTTAGAAGCTTCCTAGGGGCAGCACAATATTGGAGAAAATTTATTGTTAACTTTTCCTTAATTGCAGCTCCCTTACATGCTTTGACAAGATTGAACAAGGTGTCTTAGTGGGGAGGCAAATAGAAGAAAGCCTTCGACACCTTGAAAGAAAAAATTAGTACAACACCAATACTAGCATTGCCAAATCTTCAACAATCATTTGAGGTCGAAACAGATGCCACTGATTATGCCATGCGAGCAGTGTTGATTGAACATGGTAAACCCATATTCTACCATTTCGAGACATTTAATTCTACAGTAGTTAATTATCCTACATATGTTAAAGAACTGTATGCATTAGTTCAGAGTGTGAAGAAGTGGAAACATTACTTAATGGGAAAAGTAACAATAATACATACTGATCATCAGCCACTTCAGTACTTGCACTCACAAACTAAATTGTACCAATCAAGACACTATAGGTGGATGGGATTCCTACAACAGTTTCACTTAGTCATCCGATACAAAAATGTCATACACAATAAAGTTGCAGATATGTTGTCTAGACCAATCATAAATGCATCTACTACACTTAAGAATAACTTAGTAATGCATGAAAGCTACATTGAACAATATACTCAAGATATAGATTTTAAAGATGTATATGCAGCTTTAAGTAATGGAAAAAAGGTAGAAGAATTGGATTACTACATTAAGGACTGACTCTTGTATAATTTGGGAAAGCTATGAATTCCACAAACAAAGAGAATCAATATAATTAGGGAGGCACATACTTCCCTGATATCAGGTCATTTTGGTGTAAGAAAAGCAGTTGCATAGTTGCAAAGATACGGTTATTGGCCAAAAATGAATGAAACAATTTCTAGATATGTAAGAGGGTGTACCATGTGCGCTAAACGCAAGCCCAGCAATATAAAACTAGGCTTGTACACCTCACTGCCAGTTCCTTCCCATCCTTGGGAAAGTGTTTCCATCGACTTTGTGGGGGGGTTGCGAAAATAAAGAAAGGGACATGACTATTTATATGTTATTGTGGACGGGTTCATAAAAATGTGTATTTCAATACCTTGTTATAAGCAGATTACAGTCCAACAAATAGTGAAATTGTTCTTTCAGCACGTCTGGGTGCATTTTGGGTTACCCACTTCCATAGTATCTGATCAAGACTCTCGATTTGTTGGGAAGTTTTGGTCAATTCCGTGGGAATTAATGGACACCAGACTGAAGAAAAGCATAGCCTTTCATCCACAGATAGATGGCCAAACAGAGGTGGTTAACAGGACAGTGCTCCAGATACTCAGGGGTTATTGCAGGAAGAATCCTAAGCTTTGGGATGAACACTTATGTTATGTGCAACATGCTTATAACCATGATAGACATTCTTCTACACAGAGATCTCCTTTTGAGACCTATTTTGGTTTCATACCAAGGTCTCCCTTGGATTTTTTCTTTGAAAAAGAAATAGCAGTGGCTGGACACAGTGATGTGGACAAAGCAATTAAATTCATTGAACATGTCCAAGAAATTCACCAGGCAGTGCATGAACAGCTGGAAAAGAGCCAAGCCAAAATACAAGGCAAGGCATGATAAACACTGGGTGGAGCACAACTTCCAAGTTGGCGATCAAGTCTGGATTTATATCAACAAGGACAAAATGCAAGGTGAAGGAAAGAAGCTGAAGCCAATAAGGTATGAGCCTTTTAAGGTACTTGAGAAAATTGGTGAGAATGCTTTCTGCCTTGAGAAAATTAGTAGTAAATGCAGAAAATTTAAGACTGTTTGAACCTTCTTTAATTGAATATCCTAAAGAGCAAAGTCAATTCCCTTCCATTGATGATATGCTTCCTGAATACCTCAATGAGCTGCAGGAAGATACAGTTCTAGATAGAAAGGTGAGGACAACACATAGAGGGGACATGGAGTACCTTAGAATTGGACTCAAAGGTTCAAAACCCAGTAGTTCCAAATGGATAGAGATTGGGCAAGTGAGGCAGTTGTATCCTCACTTAATCGATGCTTGAAAACCAACTTTTGGTGGTCCAAAAGCCTTTTCAGTGGGAAGGTGTATTGCAAATGCTTTTGAGAATTCTCTCTAATTGTTCATAAACTCTTTAAAAATCATGCCAAAGATTAAAATCTTTTAAAATATTTAAGTTAACGCAAGAGGAAACACCCTTAGCAGGGAAGAGAAGCACGATTGAGAGGCCCAAAGCCCGTGAAAATAGAGAAAAAAAAGTAACGACGGTTTTTAAGGCAACATTGAATCAAAGCCCTTTGATTTTTTCAATCAACAGTCTAGATCCGATCGATGAATTGCTATCGGTGGTGGATATCAGCCCTTATCAACAGAGTCCACATGATGGTTGTGATTGCGATCAACGCAGATCAACAAGGACTGTTGATCAAGCAAACAGATCGACGGCCCATGTTAATGTGTGCTATCACGACTGGAAAATGTAGAGGAGCGATTACAATCAGTTGGGGTAATGTGTGATATGCTATATCGCGTCGGAACATGGAGTGGGGTTGATATCAATAAATCATGCGATAGCCGGACCCGATAGCATTATAAAGGAAATTTGATATAATTTCGAGTTCGTAAACAAAGCCATTTTTAATGTGTTTTCACAATTTTCATTGTATTTCCAAGACACAAAGGGACGAAGCCTTCTGATATGCGATAGTGACTTGTGGGTGGACCTGATAGGAGAATGAATCATATTTAAGGACTTTCAAAGTCCGATATATTGAATTTTGATAGAATTTCTCTGTTAAAACACATTTTTCCTGTGTTTAATAGAGCGCGGCTATTTTAGGAATTTCAAAGGCCCGCAACACTATGGCGTTACAGAATGGGTGGCCACCTCCTCTCTAGGTGTTAAAAAATGAATGTAGCATGCTGAGAGAGGGATTTGAAGCGAACAGTAGCGAGGGAGACCAAGAGACAGGAACATGAAACAAACATGCAATGCATTTTTGGCTATAAATCCATAGATAGAGTGCACAACAGGGGGGAGAAATATCTCAGGAAAATGTCGACACAGAGTTTGCATGAAGGCAGAGAGCACTGAGAGAGTCTGTGTACTCATAGAGAAACTTGAGAGGATCAAGTAAAGTTCATGTTATTGTAACCTGTTGCGTGTGAGGCTCAAATTGAGCTCACTGTTGTAAACATAAACTCTGTTGAAGACATAATAGAGAGGCCACCACTGAAGGTTGGACCAGGAGATGTAGCCCAAGAGTATTGGTGAACTCCTCATTAAATTTGTTGTGTTATGTGTTGTCTATTATGTTTTGTTTACTGCTTCATTGTATGTGCATTTCACAATCTTATCGATCCATTGCATAAAATGACATAGACTAATCCATGCACATAAGTTTGTAATACCTTATTTTTGTCTTAGATCTCATTATCAGATCACACTATGTACTCCACACCATCCTTGAACAAGTGATACTTGTTTTCATGGTGGTAAAAGACTGCATTCCAGTCATAGAAATATGGACTACTAAACACCACACCTGAAATATCAAGCGGCACTACATCTAACTCTACCTCGTCAACAAAATTTACAGTAATTGCAAACTTAAACAATCATTTTCTTGCAACCTGTAAACTAGTGTCTCTTTTTATCCATCCCAAAGGGTATTGTTTATCATGAGGTACAGTTTCAAGCTTCAATCCGTTGACTAAGTCTTCAGAGATTGGATTCTCTTGTGACACACTATTAAAGAGTGTGTCAATCTTGGTGTGTTTAGATGTGAACCTAACATGAAATAACTCAATTCATCTCTTTTCATCTAGAGTAGTAGTAGTGTTACAGTGTTGCAAACTAGTTCTTACAATATCTTATTTTCCTTTGATTCCCATGATAGTGATTTTGTTTTCATCACTTGATTCAAAATATAAATATTCTTTAGTGATAAAAATGCTTTTCTGTTTCCCATTATTGTTGAACTTATTTGGTCTCATTTATGGATGGAGTTTCCAAAAATTATCCTCATTATGTCCCTCTTTTGAACAGTGTTTGCAGATAAGTGTCTCCCCTTCTTTCTTCATGCTTGAATTATTTTTTCCCTTCAATTTTCCACCCCTTTCTTTCTCCTTACCCTTAAATGGCTTTCTCTTACTACCCTGTTCTTGAATGCTCTTTCCTATAGATTCAAGGTGTGTGGCTTGCACACATACCTCATCTAAATTTTTTGGATTAAAGATAAGGATAAGATGTTTCAAATAGGAATGTAAACACCCAATATATTTCAACAGTGTGTCTAGGGAATTCAAATTCACTCCTAATAACAAAGCCCTTTTTCTAAACTCCTGTGTATAATCTTGGACTGTTTGGCCTTTAAGCTGCATAAAATTTTGCCAAATCATAATGGCTTTTTGCATATAGGCTAAAGGATAAAACTGCCTTTTAATTGCATAAACAAATTCAACCCAAGTGATAGATATCTTACCATGGATTCTCATTTCCTCTTGAGTCTTTGCTTCCCACCAAACTAGTGCAGCTCCTTCTAGCCTCAATGAAGCCAACTAGATCTTTATGTCATCTTCTTAAAGGTTCTCAATTCTGCGGTATACCTCCAACTATTGAACCCAATTTTCCAACTTTTCTGCATTCACTTCTCGATTGAAAATGGGAAGTTTGAATTTTATGTCCAATTTCAGTAGTGGAGTTTTTCCTTTTTGGGTTTTGGAATGAGCACGGGAATTTTCAGTGGTGGTAGTGGAAGATGAAACTACATTAAATGATGGAGATGATGAGGATGGTGGAGATGTAGATGGCTTTCCACCATTCCCCTTGGAATCCTTCTTCTCATCCTTTTGTCCTCTCATCTTCCTTCTCCATTTGGAGGTTTAGAACCCTCTCTAATGATTTTGGTGTTCCTCTTTTCATATAGGACTTTAACCATCCCAGTCAAAGTATAGAAAGCTTTCTTGAATTCTTCCTCTTCTGAAGACGGACCTTCAGGCTCTCTTTTTCCAGACATAATGGCTATGGATTCAGGATGAGAAATTTGTATAGATTGTCCCACTCAATCTGAATTGAAGGGAAAACTTGAGGAGTTTCAAGTGTAGCTGGAATTGGAACTTTGGTTGGTGGGTATTTTGGCCTTGTGGCTCTCCTTCTTCTAGGCATTACCTCAAGAGTTGTAGCCAATAGCTTCCCTTCTCCTTTGTACAACTTTAACGTTGTAAGAATCACAATTTTGCAACCAACTAAACCCTAATTGCACAAACTCAAGAAATCAAGCAATTGAACCTTGAGGTCCAATACCAACTTGATTTGTTTTTGTATGATTAGTTTTGTTGTGCTAATAACAATTAGAGGTTTATAAACATGTGCTTGATTCTTTCTTTTTATGTTGATTTTCCCTTAGTTGTTGGTGCTTACAAATAGGTAATTTTCGTTAAGTTAAGAAAAAGACATTCATGAGAAAAGTAGCTTCCGAAAGAAATACTGAACAACAAACATGTACAGTGTAGTAAACCATCAAAGAGACACATTAAGACAATGTTTTGATGAAGGAGTTCACCCCTCCTGGGCTACATCTCCTTGGTCTAGCTTCCATGGCTCGGGCCTCTATATTAGCTCAATGTGGAAAAAAATCTACTTAAAAAGCTATATGCCTCATGATACCTACACCAATGTGTTCGAAATTTCCAAATTAGCCAAAATCGAATATTGCATATCTGAAAATTGACTGGCTGCTCTGGGTATGACCCCCTTCCTTGGTGGCTCTAAGCTTCCCTGAACTTCCCTGTGTAAAAATAACCCGTAGAAATTTTCTATTGCCTCTGAAACCCATACTAATGTCTGAAACCCAAACTAATCTCCTACCATCGGACATAACTGCAACATTAAATACACTTTTGTGGCAATGATTTTCAAATCCCCGCCCATGGTCCATTGGTTTCGCATGGAGTTCGGGTAGGGATGTCGCGGGTTCAAACCCACCTCTGCCAATCCCATATACATTTCGTCATTCCAATATATGTAAAACATTGACATATAATATGCCATTTGAAATATTCGAACCTTTGACATTTCAATTTTTCTTGTTGGTTTTGTTTAATTTTTGTTCTCCTATTTTCTTCTGGCATTTGAATTTTCAGATCTTGGGGGTCTCCCCCCAAGATCCATTTCGATTTTTTAGATCTTGGGGGCTTCCCCCTAAGATCTAGGTCAGTGGTATCATATTCAGGTTATGGCTCTAAGGGAATGAGATATTGACACATATTTTAGCTTCAAATTTTTGCATAAATCTTCAACAAATTTCATACACGTGATATGACCTCCATAAAGCACATTTTTGGGCAAAGTAGGAAGTAATATTTTTTTTTAATTATTTTGCAGGAGTTTTTTGGGTGCTAATCTTTCATATCATATATGAAATTTTTGGCGGAAATTTTATAAAACAAAATAACATATCTTGATTCCATGGAAAAAAATACCAAATTAAGGAAAAAAAATAAAAAAAAAATGGTCAAATTAGAGTCTGAATGAGGGATATATCATTGATATAAAATCAACTACGTTGCATAAATTTTTCTGATGGAAATTCATGGATGGCGGATATCCTATCAGTTTTTTACAGTTTTTGTGAAAAATTTCATAAAACTTATTACAGATCTAAGCTCTTCTTGAAAATTCACCCAATTTAAAAAAAAAACATTGGTCAAATCAAAGTTCGAATGAGGAAGATATCGCTGATTTAAAATTATCTATTTTTTTAGAATGTTTGTGACGACGGGACATTTACAATGTGAATTTGAGTTTCGAGATAGGGATTTCAATCCCATGGGAAGATGTAGAATGGTCATTCTATTTCAAAAAATAGGTTATAATAAAGATTATGAGTTATATTGACCAAGTTGTGCCCATTTTAAATTAGCTTTTATATCTGGAGTAACATTTAGAGTGGGTTCTCTTAGGCGACATGCCTTCCCACCCTAGGCTATGTAGGAACCTACGACTTCATCTACAATTAGCTTCATGATTATGCATCAACTGCACGAAACCCTTGGCATGGTAATGGGTTATCCACAAACCCACACTTCATTGAAGTCCATTTTCTAGGCCACACACTGTCAGTATCACAATTGGTAACAAGCATTACAGGGTATCTTTATCTTCCGATCTTCGTTCATCATGGTTAGGGGTTAACGACACAAAACCATTCTCTTCAGTGGCTCCTCATATTCAACAAATGTTTCTTAGGAGGGAAATTCATGCAATCGAGACCATTGCTTCTTAAGGAGGAAGGAATGATCTTAATGGAAATTGGCATCCACCCATGCTATTCATCGACCCATGGTATTTATCCACTCATGTAATATACTCATGGTATTCATCCACCCAAGGTATTTATCTACCCATGGAATTTACCCATTGTATTGTAACTGGCATCCACCCATGGTATTGTAAGTGAGATCCACCCCTGGTATTTTCACCCTTGGTATCTACCCACCCTTGGAATTTACCTATGGTATTATAAGTAAAAAAGACTATAAGTAACAAGTCGCTTTTTGTAAAAGGACATATTGTCCACCACAATGTAGTTTTTACAATTATTCTCTATTTTAATTAAAAGTTTCTTTGTGGTTTTGTTTAATGTGTGTTCTCCTATTTTCTTCTGGGATTTCAATTTTTCAGATTTTGGGGGCCTCCCTGCCCAAGATCCATTTCAATTTTTATTTTTTTTTTTTATCTTGGGGGTCTGCCCCCAAGATCTAGATCAGGTCAAACCCTACCACCTATCACATTACAAAGGCCCACCATACAATACAATGGTGTGGGCCAATGGGTGTTGAACCCGCTCTGACTGGTGGGCCAGCTCGCCAACAGCGGCTCCATAACCAAAAACATTAACCATTTGATATGCCATACAACACATAAAACCATTGATACAAACCCATCAACACCAAACGTTATGTCCACCACCAATGGTTACATGTTACACTCCGTCACGCATATTTCAAAAAGAATAACGTGCTATGTGTTAGGATATTCCGACACATAGGAAATAGTTAAGTTCAACTTGGTCTAGTATAGAGTTAGGTATAGAGTTAGGTAAAGTGTGTTTCTTTACCGTTGTACATTTTGTAACTTACAATCC
>APFE030889798.1:36351-59693 GCA_000404065.3 Pinus taeda | reverse complement strand
AAGAAACAGGCTGCCATTTCTCTTTCGTCAGCAGAAGCAGAGTATCGTGGTGCCGTGGAAGCTAGTAAGGAAGCCTTGTGACTTCGTCAGATACTATCAGAATTGGCCTTTGAGCAGCAGCATCCGACTACACTTTGGTGTGATAATCAAAGTGCCATTCAGCTATGCAAAGATCCAGTCCAGCATCAGCGCAGCAAACACATTGAACTACACATGCACTTCATCAGAAACTCAATCATGACCATGTTCTTGAAGTGCAATATTGTTCAACAGATGATCAGGTTGCAGACATCTTCACAAAGGCTCTCACAGAGGCGAAGTTCACTAAACTTCGATATATGCTTGGAGTTCGGGAAGTTGTCACTAAGGGGGGATAGGCTCTAGTGCCTCCTTCCTTCTCCTATTGTGTCATATTTGTAAATCCTTCAATCCTATCCCAAGTTGTTCTTAAGGGGGGATGTTAGGATATTCCGACACATAGGAAATAGTTAAGTTCAACTTGGTCTAGTATAGAGTTAGGTATAGAGTTAGGTAAAGTGTGTTTCTTTACCGTTGTACATTTTGTAACTTACAATCCGACGGTCACGATATGTAGTGATCCGACGGTTCATTCTCTCCTCGGTATTACCGACCACTTGATCCGTGGCTTGACACCCGATTGGTCCATGAATTCTATTTAAAGCGCATGGAGGGTCATTTGTAGGTTAACCGTGCATGAGAGAAGCTTATGTAAATTTTCATTCTTTATTAATAAATTGCCTGTAGTAGCCACGTTGGCGCAGGCCGTGGACTGTTTCCCTCTCTGAGGGTTTTAACCACGTCAAAATACTAGTGTATTGATCTGTGATCTGTTTGAGGAACTTACCCTGTAAATTCCTACACTATGTTTGTAACAGTCGATGGCCATGGGGTTGGAACCCAGGTTGCGCCCAACATAATTTGGGCATCCACGAATGGTCCAATATACTAACCCCTAATGATTTTCTCATTGGATCTGCAGAGAGAGTTCCAAGCGAAACCAGGTACAGATGGAACGCAACCAGGAATGGGCACAAATTTCGAGGTATGGAATATTGAGGGGAATATTCCAAAGAATATTCGCTGATGCAGTGAGGAATCTAAGAGATTCCCTAGAGAGTGATTTTTTAGTGATATAATCATGTCAATTTTATACTCAAAAGAACCAAAATTTCAGAGGAAATGTGATGTTTTCATCTATTTACTCATCTAAACAATAGACATTCAGGTGACCAACAACAAGGAATCTTTGTAGAATCTTTTGGAATCTAGAAGATTCCCTCTGAGGCTAATTTTAGAAAGATGTAGAATTATGCTTACTTTATAGTCGTTGTTCTCATAATCTTGCAGGGCGTACAATGGTGTGCTCAGAATTTTCATCCGAGTAGCGGATTTTTTGGCCATCTTCAAGAAGGAACCTTTAGGGGAATCTTCGAGGTTCTCGAGGGTCCAGAATTTTCTGGTGTCAAAAAGGGGCCAAGTTTATAGTCGTTTGACACAATTTCGTGCCATGAATTCGACAGTGCAGTCCATTTCATGAGTTGAGCTTTACATTTTCTTTCCATCCCCGAAAGTGGAGGTATTTGGTGTAGTGATGCCATGCTTTTCTTTCGATTTTCTGAGATGATGATTTTATTGTTGAGATACTTGATTCCATCATGTTTAAGGATATTTGTGTGCCATTTTATTTAGGAATTTACTATATTTTCATGTTGAAGGGAGGCCCATATGAGTGAGAGTTCCTATGGGGAGAATGTCTCGTGGATAGACATGCCACTCTAGTTGAGGGTATTTATCCTTGTAATGACAAAGAATGTACCATGTACTCATCATCATTTTGCAACATTTAATGAAGTGTCCTCCTCATTATTGACACCATGTACTGGAGACGTAACCCACATTGGGTGAACTTCATTATCAATGTGTGTGTGTCTTTGATTTGTTGATCGTCATTATGTTTCCTCTTATTTACAATATGCACATGTGGCTTTTCATACTCTTTCATATGAAATTATGGTAACAACATAGAAGTGAAAGATCTTGGTTAATTTTGCTGGCTGAAGAGATCTAGATAAGGATGTTTATAGATTACAAGGTATTGAAAAAAATCATGCCCAAGAACAAATATCGCCAGCATAGGATAGATGATCTGTTGGATCGGTTGTATCAAGAAAAATACTTCACCAAGATGGATTTAAAGTCTGAATATCACTAGGTTCAAGTAAAATAATATTATACTTGGAAGACCACCTTCAAAACCAGTCAAGGTTTGAATGAGTGGTTAGTCATGCCATTTAGCCTATGTAATGTACCAACTATGTTTATGGGATTAATGAATGACGTACTATGCCCTTTTATAGATTCATTTGTTATTGTATATTTGGATGAAATATTTGTATAAAGTGCTACCTGGGAAGAGTACATCTCACATTTGACGTAGGTGTTGGAGACATTAAAGAAGCACAAACTGCTAAGAAATCTTGAGAAGTATGAGTTTGCATTGCAGTATTTGTTGTAGCTGGGGTATGTGATAGGTGGAGGAGATTTGAAGATAGACCCTACCAAGATGGAGGCCATCATGAATTGGAAAATTCCTAATAATGTTTATGAGATCAGGAGTTTCATTAGGGCAACACAAAACCTGAGGAAATCCATGGCCTCATTTTTAGAGGTAACAAAATCGCTACATGCCATAACAACAAGTGGCAATGTTTTCCAATGGGGAACGAGTCAACAGAGGGGTTTTGAGGACCTAAAGAATAAGATCAATCAATCATAAATTCTGGCATTACCAAAATTAAAGTGGCCCTTTGAAGTGGAGATAGACATGAGTTGGTATTCTATGGGAGCTATCTTGATGCAAGGAGAAAGGTCGTTATGCTACCATTATGAAGTATTTCAGGGATCAGTTCTTAACTACCCTACCTATGATAAGGAGCTTTATGCCCTTGTACAAGTTGTGAAGAATTGGAAGCACTATCTAATGGGAAAGGAGACATTACTCCACAAAAATCACTAACTTTTACCTTAGTTGCGGGGCTACAATAAGCTACAACAAACCAGACATTAAAAGTGGATGGGATTTTTACAATAGTTTCATTTGGTGATCAAGTATAAGAAGGGAAGCACAAATAAGCTAGCTGACATGCTTTCAATACCACCCACATTAAATATCATATCTTTGGGGACTCTTATGCACATGGAGCCATTCAACCATGATGCATACAGAGAGGCATATTTATATTATGAGGACTTCAAGGAGGTGTATCAATAGTTGCAGACTCACAGTCATGTGCACAATGGTGACAACAATGTTGACTAGAATCTCTAGGATGGGTTACTCTAGAGGCTAGATAAGTTATGTATCCTTTAAAGTAAGTGATTGCAGCTGATTAAAGAGGCTTACACCTCCAAGGTTGTAGCGAACGTTCATGTAGGGAAGACTATGTCCAACATGCAAAGGTATATGTATTAGCCTAATATGCAAGAGCAAGTAGCTATGTTCACAAGATGATGAATGCTTTGTTGAACTAGCAAGCCTAACAATATGAAACATGGTCTATATCTTCCCTTACGTGTACCTACTCATCCTTGGAAAAGAATTTTGATGGACTTTGTGGGGAGGTTTACCAACAACTAGGAAGGGGCATGACTACCTATTTGTGGTAGATGACAGGTTCAACAAGATGTTTGTTCTGATGCCCTATAAGAAGGCCATTAGTGGAAAAGAAGGAACAAAATTATTCTTTGGATAGTTATGGGTGCACTTTGGGATACCGAGGATCATCCTTTCATATAGGGATACAATATTTTTCAGTGCATCCTGAACTACATTGTGGGAGAAGATGGACATGAAGTTGAAGAGATCTATAACATTCCATCCACAAATAGATCGACAGATAGAAGTAGTCGATAAGACTTTGGTGTAGCTTCTAAGGTGATATGTATAGAAGCATTTGATGACCTGAGATGAAAATATGATATATATACAATATTCCTACAACAAATAAGTCCATACTTCTAAAGGAAATCCCCCATTTGAAACCTGTTTTTGATATTTTTCGCCTTCACCTTTGGATATTTCATATGCGAAATAAGGAGGGGTGAGGGTATACCTTACAAGAGATTCCCTAAGGGATGAAAAATTTATAGATAAGAATAGGAAAATCCATATATAGGTACATGACACACTACGAAAGTCACAAGAGAAGTATAAGGCTAGACATGATCAACATAAAACAAAGAAATCGTTCAAGATGGGAGACAATGTATCGATACATTTGATCAAGGAGAGGTTGCAGGGGCTTGGTAAGAAAATCAAGGCCCTAAGGTATGGTCCCTTTGAGATACTAGAAAATGTCAGTGATAATTATTATCGACTGAGTTTACCATCATATATGCACATTTACTCAATTGTGAATGTAGAGAATTTGAAACTCTACGAGCCTTTCATGCTAGATAAAGAAGAAGAACATGTCCTTTCCTCTGTGGAGGATTTGGCGCCAGCTTGTTAGCTAGAGTTAATAGAGATATACTTTTACAAAATAGGTCCAAAACTACAAGATAGGGATAACATGACCTTTGGTAGATTGGGTTGAAAGGACAACTTCCATGTAAATCTAAATGGTACACCAAAGAGATGATGGAGGAAAATTTTCCTCACCTCATTTAGTAGAAGCTTTTGGGAACAAAAGCCTCCCAAAATGGGGAGGTGTAATCTATATTGGATCATTATATTGTTTATCATCCATATTGATGCATTCAAAGTGGAAAAAGTGAGGAATAAGCTGAAGGGATTGTTTTTACTAACAAGACCTAGTTTGGAAAAATAGCATCTCAAACCTTTTGGTAGCGTTTTTAGGCATCAAATTAAATTTTTTTGGACTAAAAGTTAGCTTATTTAGTGATACACCTTCTTATGATATTCTACACATGGATATATCTCCAACGGTGCAAGAATCGTGTCAAGTGGAGTCTGTATGCACAAGTTATGCCACTTAGAAGTTGACCTTCTTGTTTTCACCACCATAATTCAAGAGGATGCCATGTCAACCCCCATTATTCATGGAAAAGGGGATATCCACGTGATTATGATGTAGAAGACTCTAGAATATTATTCTATATTGTAACTTTGCTTAAGATTTTAGGTAGTCCAACCTAATCACTAGTAGGTTATCGGGTTATGTTATAACCGGGCCATTAGGAGGAAATGAGATTCCATTCTTTCGAGTGCATCTATTCGATAGCTGAGAAAAATAGCCAAGAGGGATAGGAGGTAGAGAACACATAAATTATTTTTGAAATTTAGCATCCCATGGACCACAGACCATACTTTTTGTACTTGCAACCATATTTCCAGACAGAGAAACAAAGCGGAGCGACCTCACCTTCTAGTTGGGTTTTCTTCCGAAAGGGTTTCCTATAACATATCTTGTGTTATATGTGTGTGTGATATTTTCTTTTTGCGTTCTCTATTTTCTGCATAATTGCATTTGCATGCATGCACGATTAACAATAAATCTACAAATCCAAAAATCTAATAAAACTGTAATAATGTAGAACTTCATATTTTTAATATAATATTATCATATCTATTGTGGTGAGTTTTTCGGTGGAATATCCATGATATTTTTTGGATCAAAATATGCCATCAATAACCTTAAGCAAAGCAAGTTGGCCTTGTCATGGGCCTTTTAATAAATTTAGTTTTAACATCACAACCATTAAATTCCTTAGTGATGTGAATGTACTTTTTAGTAACACAAATAGCCTCATGAATTTTCCAACCAGCTAAGAAACCAAGTGCTCTCCCAAAACTGTCTTAAACAAAAGTTTTCGCTATATTTGCAAAAATCGTTGCCACTATCTTATAAATATCATTGCATAAATATATCAGGAAAATATCCTCAAAGGAGAATGGATTATTTGATTTTATAATGAGAGAATTGTGAACATTCTTCCATATAATGTTGTATATTCTACCATTGGAAGCAAATAACTTTCCAATAATTCTAGAAAATGCATAAAAAGTTCCATAGTTTGAATTTTCAAACTTGGAATTTTATCCTTCTAAAGACTATAAAGAATGGCTTCTAATTTGTCTAGAGAGACCTCACCAATTAATGAGATATTATCCTCTTCGTAGTTGAAATCAGTGAAGACTTGCTTCACTCTGATAACCTTTGCAATTGAAAACCTCTCATCACCTTGAAAATATCATGAAAATATTTCACCCCTATTGTAGGTAGCTCTTCAAATTTTCTCAACTCCCCCCCATATAATTTTAAAATACTCCAAATAGTGTTAGTATTTATTCTTGCAAATTGATGAAAAAGCTCAAAGTTCTCATCACATTTTTCGAAACAAGTAACCTATTTTTTATCCCCCAAGAAGCCATTTCTTCCAATAATTTGTTGCTGAATTTTTCAAAATTCACAATTTCTTGTTTAGTTAGGTTTGAACAAAAATCCCACTTCATATGATTCAATTTCTATATTCCACCTAGAGATTCCTTGACATCTACTAAATTATTGTCATCTTCTTTGTTTTTGGAGAATCTCGACTAATAATTTCCTAATTAATTCTTTTCAAATTCCCTTCAAAATAAAAGGTAGGTAAGCTCATTTTTCCATCATCTAGTCATATTGTCCCCAAAGTCCCTTAACCAAATTGATAGACTCCTCCTTCTTTAGCAATTCTGCTATAATTTTCACTAGGCTTCGAGACATATTCCCTATAGGAACCACCTCCAATGTACCTAGAAAATGACCTAATTCACCTTCAAAACTGACACATTATGAAAACTTTATAGACTCATATGGCATTCCCTTTAATAACTGATTTAAATGCTTTTCCACTCTATCCTCTCTCACCCACCTATTTTTTCATCTTAGATTTATATTAATAGACTCTATATCAATCAACACACCTTCAGCTAATTTATAAATGAAATAGTGAGGTAGACTTGCGAGACTATTTGGTTAGATTGTAGGGCCTAAGAAATTCAAACCTGTTCCAAAAATAATATATTCAAAAGCCATAATTTTTTTTTTACAAATATTATCTAAAATGACCACTATATTATATGTTGATAAACTTAATATCTTTCACAATCTCTTAAGAAAAAAATAACACCCTTATCCCAAATCAATAAACCCACTATTAACATAGTTCATAGTCCTATTTTTCTTTATAAGGTCTCCTTGCTTGATTCACAGATGCTTGTGAAAGTAGAACCATAATTGAATAAATATCCATAAATTCAATACTTTCTTATTTAATTCTTTTGATTTAAACATCACAAACAAGTAAAATAATATTTTCAAAATTATGTCTCAATAGATTGTTTGATCCTATATTAATAAACAAACACAAAGGATTTCACCAAAAAACATTTCGTCAAATTTTGATAAAAAATTCTAAAACATAAAATAACTAGGCAACACTATATATTAATCTTGAAAAATCCTACTCTCAGTCATTAAGTATTGCTACTAGAGATAATATATAAATGAAGATTCTAGGTTATTAGAGTTTCAAGGTCACATTCTAGAATTTATTATTTTCCAATGTAAAAGTGGGTTGGAGTTGAGTAGGATTCTTTATCCTCCAGGTTCTTATGGTTATCTTTTGTTGTGATCACATTACTATAAATTTGGGATTATAGTGTGTCTCAAATACAAATCTAATTCAATAAAATATTTTTGTCTTTGTTTCCTTCTTTTGATATCAAAGCCAAGTTAGCTCTGAGAGAGCCATGCTAGATCAAACATATGTGGCATCGTATAGTGAGGTGAAGGATGTAGCGTGATAGAGGGAGAGAGGAAACATGATATGAGTGTGTAGACCTAGATCTACCAAGGAGAATCACTTTGAGGTGAGATCCAAGATTAAAGAATATATGAGAACAAGATCCTTATCAAGATGGGTGAACTAGTAATTGAGAAATACATTGCATCATTTGATTAACATTGAAAGAAAAATCATCGCTCAACTAGAGTAAGCTTCAAAATGCATATGGGTTTCAAATATTGTGTTCTATGCTCTTTATACAATTTTCTAACGTATTCTTCTTCATGTATATATTTTTATGTGCCATTTGCACCAAACAAAGTGTGCAATCCATTGTGTGATGAGCCTAGCATTAATTCCCTCGGCCTAAATAAAAAAGGTTGTCCATGATGTATTGAGTTTGGATATATGCCTAGAAGTGATAGACACAACAAGGCTTGATTTTTTGAATTATTATTCCTCATTTGGTGTGATTTACAGCCATAGATCTGCCCTTTCTATTGTGCACAAATGTACACCTATATTGTAAAAAAATCCTATATTAAATTTAGAGGAAAATATTTCCTCGGAAAAAGAAGACCTTGATAGCTTCATACACCTTATTAGAAAATGGGACTGCCATTTTCGAGATAAAATTAGCTGGATCCATTTGCAATTTTATGATATTGACCTTAGTTTTCATATCCACGCTTAATATATTTAGCGTATCAATAAAGCCACCATCCAACATAAGGCACCATAAATGCATCATAGATATGTAATTTGTGCTTTCCACAATAATGGTCCACCCATTACAACACATATCCATAATTTCATCTTAGATATAACAAGAATTTTGAAAAGTTTATTAAAATTCTCAACCATTAAAATTCTTGAACAAAAAATTAGCCCTTGCCACCTCTTACCATTCATCACTTCTCCATTACCTCTTCAACATAGCTATTTTTATGGACTCCACTGCATTTGAATATTATCTAATTTTCCTTGGACTAGTAGAATAAAACAAAACCTATATAGATCAAAACTATCCTTTTCCATTTTCTTTAGCCTTGACTTTTTCCTTGTTTGCAATGGCATCATAGAAGAACTTCATAATATAAAGTAGAGAATGATCATTCCTGTTTCCACAATTGGCAAGTGTCTAAATTTCCCCTGAATCATCCTCACAATAAAACACGTATGAGCTTCTCGCAGTTCAAACTGAGCAACGTCCATATTCATTTTCTCAACATTGATCACATATGCACTTCATAGAATCCCTTCAACTAATCGGTCATAGTACCTTGAATTTCAATGTCCATAATTGTCAAATCATGTTACAAGGTTTCATTCAACTCCAACACCAAAATCTTTTTGCTTAGACATAGGCATATTTCGTGTCAATTTCACCAGAAGCCTTAAATTTCTCATGGACTCACTCTTCATCACAAGAAGGTGGCAATCCATTAAAAAAAAAGACTTTACCTTCAACAAATGTTGCCCTCTCCTATAGCTTCTTGATTTCATTCTTTAATAGCTCAACCTACTGGCCTCCACATTGCACATCACATCGCACATCAAGGACACATACAGTCTCTCCTCGTTAGACATGAAAGTCATCACCCTACCATGTTTTCACATCCAAGATCTGGTTGCAGGTCTGCTCTCTTCTTTGATGTTTGAAGCCTCGATTGTTCTCCCCACAGTGGGAATATTCTCTTCCTCTACAATATAGACCAACAAGCGATCCCACAAAGCCATGTGACATACGGTAGTTCTAATGATCCACCATATTTTTCACGGTGTCATATTTTTGTGTCCCAATATATCTCCAATAAACTTCTTATTTGTTCCCCAGCTTTCATAGGCGTTTATGAGGCAGTCAAAATCTTCAACTGGGGATGCTGGGGATGGTGTTGGAACTAGCACATAATTGGTGACATCTTCTTTTCTTACAAACGGATCTAATATGTATGAGATAATAATCTCTCTTATTAACTAAACTCATTGAGTCTAGTTAGTTATTAGTTTGAGTTATTTTTAAAAAGATAAATTTGATTGTCATCCATGTGCGACACAGGAGAGCTAAGATGAGAATAGCTATTCTTAGTGATTTTGGGTCTTTATAATTTTGTAACATTAATCAACTTAATCAAGAAATTCACTTAGAAGCATATTTGAGTGTATTATTATGTGTTTCCTCCTCTGTCCATGTATCAGATTGGTATTAGAGCAAAAGGATTCAAGAGTATCCAAGGTTCTGCAGTTGCATGAGCTTGATGTGTCGCACTGTGTGAGCGATATGTCACGCCCGAAAGTTGAATTTTGTTTTCCGCCACCACCGAGTAATAAGCCAGTTATTTATTAGTTTTTCATAAAAGGAGCTTTGAGTAGTCATTCCCTTCTAATTTTCTATCGAACCCGAGGAAGAGCTATAGTATCTATAATTTTGCAACCGTAGCTTTGCAGAGCCGTACCCAGGGAGAAAATTCTCTATTCATTATTGTTGTTAGTTGAAGGAGCCGTGAGTAACCTCCGCTGAGAGCCACCACATCCTTCCTGGTGCCAAAGTTATGTTGAATGCAGAGTAGTCATTCCTTATTTTCACTTGAGCAAGGGGCCTCCATTGTAGTTAGCCATTATGAGAAGCCACTGACAACCATCGTAACATTATGATGTATGTCACTTGTGCATTACAAGTAACCATTGTTGCCATAAATGCTAAGTCGCAGTCATAACCAGAGGAAGAGGGTTGCAGTGTCGATTTGAATTTTAGCCATCGCAGTGAGCCACTGTGTCGTGTAATCAACCCGTGTAAACCATGAGCAACCTGCAAAGATGCCACAATTGTTCGTGGGAAGACAGTAATTCCAACAAACCATTACCAACTGCGGAATTAATGCTTTATGTAGGTAGTACCATGGATTTTGGATAGTTCTCCGAGCTTCCTGAACAAGCCATTGTCATCGACAACCCAAAACCTTCATCTCTATGTATAAATATCCTCCATTGGCAATGGAATGATCAAGTCTTTAGTGTGCAAACTCTGATCTGGTATCTAAGACAGGTTGAGATTTGAGAGTGTGAGGTTTTTTCTGTGAACGATCAATGTGAGAGATCACTGATGGTGTGTTGTAAAGAAGTCTTTGTGCAATGCGTAAAGGTTCTGGTGAAAGTCGCATTCGCTGGAGGTTGAGCTATGTGTGTTCTGAATTTCTGATAATTCCAAACAAAAATTGAACAGAGAATAATGCTTTGTTTTAAAATAAGATTTTAATATAGGGAAGCAAAAATTGCTTTCTTAAGAATAGAGTTCACACATACTAAATATTTCTATTTATTAATGAGATTTAATGTTAAAAAAAAAAACATCTTCCTCTTCTAAAGGGATTTCACCAACAGAACTGCTGAAGAGGTAGTAAAAAAAATCACACTGTCTTTGCACTATTGTGCATTACAAAAAAAATACTCTCTCTCACACAAAAAAAAATCAACATTGATGTGTAATTTTTGCTTATGTTGTCACTTTCTTTCTTGGCATTGTTGTGCATTACATTATCTTTGTTTAAAAAAAACTCTATATCTTGCTATCACGTTGCTGCTTTTTGTTGCTGTATATTTTATCTTTTTTCAACAACAAACAAAACATGATATTTTCCTTTTACTTGTCCCACACTCCCGTGAATTAAAAAATAATAAAATTAAAAATTTTACCTACATTCTACGATCAAAATAAATTACATTAATTACTTAAGTATGGCGATATGTTTTGTTTTTACTCCACGTTAATCCTACGGCTGTCAGCAATATCGCACGGCCTTTCTCGTTGATATGTATGTTCCGGGGAAGGTTTTTTGGACAAAACTGCTCAGCCACATGTCAATCGATGGGTGTGTTCGCTGCCCTTGGTGAATTACGACCTTTCGGTGAAAGGCAGTGTGGGGAAAAACACTGGCGGTTTTCCCACAGTTTGAAATTACCATTTCAAAACTCCCCTTTAATTTCAACTGCGGGTTATGAGTCATACCCAGACATTTCCCCAAAAACTCAAAACTTTTCTATTCCAATGGTTTGGTCAGAATATCTGCAACCTGCCCCTGAGTTCTGCAGTGTTTTGAAACAATTTCTCCATTGTTTACCAATTTCGTGATGTAATGAAACTTTGTGTCAATGTGTTTTGTTCTCTTATGAAACACAAAATTATTAGATAATGCAATAGCTGAGCTATTGTCACAAAAAATCACAGTTCCTTTTGTTTGCTCTTGGCATTAGCTCCTTAACATCCTTCTCATCCAAATTGTTTGACATGTTGCTGTTGTCGCTGCCAAATATTCTGCCTCTGTTGTAGACAATGCTACAATAGATTGTTTTTTAGAAGCCCGTGAAATGGCTCCTGAACCCATGTGAAAAACATAACCGGATGTGTTTTTCCGATCATCTACACTTCCAGCCCAATCACTATTAGCGTATCCAATTATATATGAACATTATGAAGCAATATATAAAATGCCAAATCTTTTACTACCTTTAACATAACTCAGAATCTTTTTTTTTTCCTGCCAATGTGCTTCTTTTGGCCTCTCAATGAATCTCGAAATTAAACTAACAACATGCATTATATCCGGTCTAGTTGTAGTCAAATACATGAGGCTGTCAACTATGCTCTTGTACAAACTAGGATCAAAATCCTTGTTGTTGTCCTCTTTGTTGAGTTTTAATCCCATCATTGTGAAAGTGATTGTTGCTTTACTCTCCTGCATATTAAATCTTTCCAACACTTCATTAACATATTTCGCTTGTGAAATAAAAATCCTATTTCCATTTTGTTTTACTTCTATTCCTAAGAAGTATCTCGGCAAATTCATGTCAGTCATTTCAAATTCTTCTTTCATGACTGTTTCGAAATTTTCAATAAGATAATCATCATTACCTTTAAAAATAACATCATCAACATATAACACAACAATTAGCATTTTACCATCCTTTTCTTTGATGTAGAGGGTGGGTTCTCCCTCACACTTTTCAAACCCATTTTCGAGTAGATAGGAATCTATCATACTGTACCACGCTCTTGGTTCTTACTTCAGCTCATAAAGAGCTTTCTTCAATTTGCACACTTTGTGCTCTTGGCCCTTTTTTTCATAGCCTAGAGGTTGTTCAATGTAAACCTCTTCCATTAACATTCCATTTAGGAATTCTGACTTCACGTCCATTTGGTAAACTTTCCACTTGTTTTGTGCTGTTATGGATAACACTACTCTCACGGTTTCCATTCTAGCAAATGGTGCAAAAGTTTCCTCATAGTCTCTCCCATACTGCTGTTTATATCTTTTGACAACAAGTCTTGCCTTGTGTCTTTCTATTTTTCCTTCAGCATTACTCTTGGTCTTGTAGACCCATTTAACTCCAATGACTTCCTTTCCTTTTGGTAGTTCAACTAAATCCCATGTCTTGTTTCTTTCTATGGCATTGATCTCCTCATCCATAGCTTCTATCCATTTCCTATTCTTAATTACTTCTTCTAAATAAACAGGGTCATCAACATAACAATATAAAACAAAAAAAGAGTTCATATCTTCATTTGTTGCCTCTTGTTCATAAATGTCACTTAAATTTCTGAACTTCTTACCTCTTTCATTTGGTGTACAAGTGGTTGAAGAAGCACTTGAATTTCCTCCTTGTGGTGTGCTTGGAGAAGCACTTTCATTTCTCCTCAAGGGTGTCTCTTGCTGCCCTTGTGTGGGTGCCGTTGTTTGGGGATGTATTTCAGCCATCTTCTCCTCATCTTCATCATTTGACAAAGAGTTTTTAACATTCACTGTTTTCTCTATGCTTCCATCCCAAGCTTCCTCCTCAATGAACTGAACATCTCTACTTACAATAAGCTTCTTGGTGGATGGGTTATACAGCCTATAAGCTTTGGATTCCTCACTGTATCCAATGAAAATACGTTTCTCCCCTTTGTTGTCCAACTTCTTCCTTAGTTGATCTGGAATGTGTGCATAAGCCACACATCCAAAAACTTTCATTTGGGTGACTCCTTGCTTTGTCCCACTCCATGATTCTTCCGACACTCTGTTCATGTTGCTTTTGTATGGCATTTATTAAAAATGTATGCTACACATTGTACAACTTCAGCCCAATAACCATTTGGAAAATGATTTGCCTTGAACATACTCCTCGCCATATCCATCACTGTCCTATACTTCCTTTCGGCAACTCCATTTTGTTGCGGAATGTACCTAGTGGTAAGCTGCTTATGAATTCCATTTTCTCTACAAAAACATAGAAATTCTTTGGACATATACTGACCTCCTCTATCAGTTCTTAGTACTTTGATATGCAACCCACTTTGGTTTTCTACAAGTGCTTTGAAATTGCAAAATCTTTCAAACACTTCACTTTTGTTCTTCAGGAAATAAACCCAAGTTGTTCTTATAAAATTATCAATAAATGTTAGTATATAGTGGTTGCCTGCTAGTGAGAGAGTTTGCATCCGTCCACATAAATCTGAGTGGACAATCTCTAAGGGTGCTTTTTCCCTTATACTTTTCCCAAATGGAAAACTTTGTCTGTGTTGTTTCCCCAAGATACATCCTTCACAAAGACTGTATAGTTTCTCTATCAATGGTAATCCTCTTACCATTCCTTTTCTATACAACAAGTTAAGACCTCCAAAGTTGAGATGTCCAAATCTCAAGTGCCACAACCAATTTTCATCTTTTGGTTCGCTTTGGAAAACTTCTTGGGTCACTGCTGCTATTTCTTCTCAATTTTTAAAATCCGCTTTCATTTTGAGAGGGAACATCCTGTTCCTTGTCATCTTCACTTCAGCAATACATTGTTTGCTGGGTCTTTTATCCATGATGGTGCGTACATCATTCACAAAGAAAAAATTGTACCCCTTTTGAGCAAGCTGTCCAATACTTAAGAGGTTACATTTCATTCTAGGAACATAATAAACATCTGCTATGGTTTTCTTTTCACCTTTCCTTGTTAAGACATTCACTTCTCCTTTTCCCATAATAGAAACTTTACTATCAGTCCCTAGTGTGACTTGTAACTTCAGAATCTAATCTAACTTAGAAAACAAGGCTATGTTTCCTGTCATATGGTTACTGCAACCGAAGTCTAGAAACCATACATCTTCACTCTTTGCTTTAGCCATATTATAGGCTAAAAACAAATTATCTTGGCTGATATTTTCTCTAGTCAAATTTTCACTAGTTATATTATTCATATCATGTTGTTTCTTCCTACATTCATTTTCATAATGCCCATATTTTTTACAATAGTGACATTGGACATTGAATTTATCATACCTTTATCCTTGAGCATGATGTTGTCCACTTTGTTGGCTGCTGCCTTGGCCTTGGTTCTGATTTGGATTGTTGCGTCTTCCTTGAGCATTCGCTGGACTATTTCTTCCACCTCTGTTTTGGCTTCTGCCTCTTCCTCTCTTGTTTCCTTTGCCTTGACCTCTTCCTCTTCCATAGAACATCTGGGTCTTAAAGGCATGCGCTAGAGATGAGTTTTCATTTCTACTCAATCTCTGCTCATGTGTTATCAGTGATGCATGTAGTTCATCAACTAAGGAGTTTGTGAGATCCTTTGTATCTTCTATGGTGGTGACAATCACATCGAACCTTGAGGGTAGGACCCTCAATAGTTTCTCCACAATCCTCCTTTCTTCAAGAATCTCTCCATGAGACCTTATCTGAGTGACCAGACCAATCACTTGTGTGAAGAATGAGTCAATATTATCTGACTCCTTCATGCATAGATTCTCAAAATCTCTCCTCAGCAACTGTAGTTTTGCTGTCTTCAATTTCTCGATGCCTTGATAGGCTATCTTGAGAGTTTCCCATGCTTCTTTAGATCTCTTGGTTGCTACTATCCTTGGAAACACACTCTCATGCACTGCTTGATACAACAAGTAGAGGGATTTAGAATCCTTCTTCTTATTGCTCTTCAACAATTCTTTCTCTGCTTGAGTCAAATTATTAAAATCATCTTCATCTGCTGGTTCTTCAAAACCATCCTCAACAAATACTCATAATTCTTGGTAAGCAAACAAAGTTCTCATAGTTATTGCCTAATAGTCATAGTTTTTCCCATTAAATTGTGGGAGCTGAGTATTACAGATGCCCATGCTAGTGCTGGCTCCAGCCATTCTTGCACTCTTAACTATGCTTCAAAACACTTGAATGTGTATTTAAAATAATTGACTGTTCTCAACAGTAACACAAAAACTAACTTGAGAAATACCTTGGATTTTTTTTTGACTAAGTCTTCAGTCTGTTGGAGAAGTTGCTCCACCAAGAAATCATTCCTTTAGCTTCTTTGACACCTTCAAAGAGCCTGGACAAGCTCTGATACCATGTAGGGAATTTTTGATAATTCCAAACAAAAACTGAATAGAGAATAATGCTCTGTTTTAACACGGGGTCTTAATATAGGGAAGAACAAATTGCTTTCTAAAGAACATAGTTCACACATACGAATTATTTCTATTTATTAATGAGACTGACTGTTACAAAAAAAAAAAACATCTTCCTCTTCTAGAGGGATTTCACCAACAGAACTGCTTCAAAGGCAGTAAAAAAAATCACACTGTCTTTTCACTGCTGTGCATTACAAAAAAAATACTTTGTCTCTCGCACACAAAAAAAATCAACACTGCTGTGTAATTTTTGCTTCTGTTCTCACTTTCTTTATTCACACTATTGTGCGTTACATTATCTGTGTTTCAAAAAAACTCTATATCTTGCTATCGCGCTGCTACGTTTTGTTGTTGTATATTTGATTTTTTTTAACAAACAAAAACATGATATTTTCCTTTTACATGTCCCATACTCCCATGAATTAGAAAAATAATAAAATTAAAAATTTTACCTACATTCTATGACCAAAATAAATTACATTAATTACTTTAGTATGGCGATATGTTTTGTTTATTATTAACTGTGGATTTTACTCCACGTTAATCCTATGGCTGTCAGCAATATCGCACGACCTTTCTTGCCGATCTTTATGTTCCGGGGAAAGTTGTTTGGACAAAACTACTCAGCCACGTGTCAATCGATGGGTTTGTTCACTACCCTTGGTGAATTACCACCTTTCGATGAAAGGCGGTGCAGGGAAAAATACTGGTGGCTTTCCAGAAAATAACACAGCAGTTTGAAATTACCATTTCAACAGTGTGAAGCGTGTGAGAATTTTGCTGCAAGTGGAGCTATTATCAATGTGTTTTCTCTGTCAAATAAGTTTTCTTGTGCGTAAGGGTGTGCTGGTGTGAGAGGGACGAAGAGACCTAGGCTGTGAGATTGTGAGGAATTGTGACACGTTCGAGAATGATTATTTTCTGTGGAGGACGATTAGGGAGTCAACATTGTAATATTGATTCCTAGGGCTCGCTGGATGGAGCTGTTTTTTTTCAAGGAAGTCGAGTTGAATATTCCCAAGAAGGAGTTGTCGTAGCTCAAAGACAAGCCAGTGGAGACTTAGGTGATTCTTTTTTTGCAGAAGATTTTGGACGCGAGGATTGGAATTTTATTGCGGTCTGGTTTCTCCTGCTTTCGAGGAAGATTAGAGGCTCATTTCAGTTTCATTTATCCAGGTTTCATCTGGGCAAAGACGTTCATATTTAAAATATATATATATATATTTAAACTTTATCCCCTTTTTTTCAAAAAAAGGGAGGAAAGGAGGAATTAAAAAAATAATAAAGTTATGTTTTTTTAGTAATGAGACCCTCCTTTGTTATTATTAATAATAATAATAATAACATAAAAAACAATGTTATTAATTGTAATTAAGGAGTAAGGAAATTAGTCATTGAAGTTGTGAAAAATGGTATTTGGTGATTGGTACTTGAGTTATCATAAGTTAAGTGTCATGGCTATTGTATTAGCCGAATCTTATTTATCTGACTTTAATAGCTAGATGGTGAAAACCATGCCATTCGAAGTTTAAGCTGCAAATTTTTATGGAAGGCTACAATATTTGGATAATCTTGTTTGGAATTAAAAACAAAGAAAATCCCCCTCTAGCCATAGTGGTCGCAGTTCAATATTGGGAGCGATGGAAAAAAAAAGAAGGCGAAGGTGCTTTTGCAGATGTCTATTAAGGAAAACATTATTCCACTCATCAAAGAGTGCAAAACATCCAAGGAGACATCGACAATCTCAAAGGTTTGTATGAGATGAAGACTAAAAACTGAATATTATATTTAATGAGTAAACTTCTTTTGATTAAGATGGAAGAAAACGAAACTATCAGTAATTTTATTTCCATAATAAGGATCTAAAATACAAATTGGGTGGCATTGGTGAAACAATATCTAGTACAAATATGGTTATTGTCACATTAAATAGAATGCTTGATGAATATTAAATGTTTATTACTTGCCTTGTAGCTAGAGAAAAATATCCTACATTTGATGAGTTGGCAGGTATACTTCTGCAAGAAGAAGAATGAATGAAAATTTTGAATAAAAAATCTCCAATTCAGATTTAGCCTTGATGGCTAAAGGGAAGCGGTCCTTCAACAATTAATAGTGGGAGAAAAATAAAGGCAAAAGGCCATAGGTAAAATCATTTCAAAGTACACCATCACCAAAAACAAATTCAAGTAGACATGATGTGTGTTATTACTATGGAAAACTTGGTCATTTTTCGAAGAGTTGCTTAAAAAAAAGGTTTAATCAATTTAATCAAGGAAGGCATACATGAAATTATATTAATATAGATGAGGCAACTAGTGATGATTTTAGCAATCTTAAATTGTTTGTGTCCAATGTTACTTTTGTCAGCAGAAACAGATGATGATAATGCCTAGTTCATAGATTTTGGTGCATCAATCCACATGTCATGAAAAAGAGATTGGTTTGGTACATATCATGAAGTCAAAAACGATGCACTTATTTATTTAGGAGATAATAGATCACATGAAATTAAATGATATGGTGATATAATTGTTACTATGCCTAATGGACAAGAATACCAAATTCATACTGATGTATGTGGTCCCATGCATACAAAGTCACTTGGTGGAGCATATTACTTAATTATTTTTATTAATGATAGGACCAGATATAAATGGGTGTACTATATAAGAAATAAAAGCGACATATTTGAATATTTTAAAGAATTCAAGAATATGGTTGAAAAACAAACAGGAAGGACCATTAAAATCCTTCCATCAGATAAAGGTGGTGAGTAAACTTTAGGAGATTTCATCAAATACTGCAAGCAAAATGGAATTGTGCAACAATTTACAATGCCACATACACCTCAGCAAAATGGAGTAGTTGAGAGGAAGAATGGAACATTAGTTGAATGTGCTTGTAGTATGTTAAAAACTAAAAGACTTTCTAACAATTTTTGGGTTGAAGCCATTAGTATAGTTGTATACCTCAAAATAGAAGTCCTGCAAAATATCTTGAGCAAAAAACACCATTTGAAGCATTTTATGTTTTTAAACCTGAATTTAGTCATTTAAGGATACTAGATGTCAAATCTATCAAATGCATTTTTATTGGGTATTGTACTACTAAAAAAACATATAAAATGTATGATCCAAGTACTCACAAGGCCTTTACAAGTAGAGATGTTATATTTCATGATCTCGGAGATAAACAAATAAAAGAAGATGAACATAATGTATGGCATCCTCCTTATGACAACTTTAAAGAAGAAGAAGATTATGTGGAATCATCTCAAGATCAAGAAAGCATGGACATTCCAACAGACATTTTAGGAAGTTGGAGTCTAGAAAGAAGTGATGAAGGCACCCCACAGAGAAGAAGAAGAGGAGAAGGTACTCCATAATGCAATGAACCTCTAAGAAGGTCAACATGACAAATTCAAACCCCCATCTAGTATAATGATTATTCTTTAATGACTGTTTTTGAGCCATTGAATTTTGAATAGGCTAAAAATCATAAAGAATGGATTGATGCTATGAAAGACGAATACAACTCTATAATGAAAAGTGATACTTGAGAATTAACATAATTGCCTAAAAACAATGTCCCTATAGGAAAAAACGGGTGTAGAAGGAAAAATCCAGTGTGGATGGTATTGTAGACAAATATAAAGCATGACTGGTAGCAAAAGTTTATTCTCAAAAAGAACGTATAGATCATGAAGACACTTTTGCAACAGTCACAAAAATGAATACAATTAGAATAATGATAGCATTAACCACAAAATATGATTGGAAGCTACATCAATTAGATATGAAATGAGAGTTTCTAAATGGGAATTAAAAGAGGAGATTTATCTTATTCAACGAGAAGGATTTGTAAATAAGGGACAAAAACATATTCTCTAAAAGCTAAAGAAAGCCTTATACAAACTAACACACGCACCTAGATCCTGGTATAAGAAAATCGATAAATTTGTCTTTCAACATGGATTTAACTAAAGAAAAGGTGATCCTAATTTGTATATTAAGACAGATAAAAATTAAAATATAGAATTAATCTTGATTCCTGAGAATTAGTTTGGTGATAATCACATCAAAACTGATTTGTCGATGCATTTTGAACCAACCAATGTGCTTCATCATCATGACAAGATGGAGAATCAGATCATGGCATTGGGTTAAATAAAGAGATTAGATGGAGAGATAGATTATTCCAACTGTTAGAATGTAACAATTAATTTTGACTCAACGAAAAATTAAGAGATTTAATTTTTATTAAATTAAAAGATATATATATATATAGTATATAATATAAATAGATATAATTATAATATATTATATAAAATAAAGAAAGATAGATAAATATAATTTTGGAATTATGACAAAAATTTCACGTAATTCATATAGAAGTTTCCTTCGATTCTTGTTATGAAGAAATAGAGGAGGTATTGTATATATAAAAAATATATTTACATAAATAATGTGATTCAAAATTATTTTATTATAATAGGTTAATTAAATAGTAAAGTATTTCTAAAATTTATTATAAATTACCAATCAAATGGTTGAATATAACAAAAAATAGAATAAAGTAAATTAAATAAACTAAAATAAAAGGGAATCAACCAAAGGGTCCAAATTAACTGACAAAAAGTTAAGGGAATAAATGAGGAGGGAATTAACGATTAACCCAAGGGGGAGAAATCAAAGGAGACCAAAAAGAGAAAATTGAAATTTAAAAATTCAGGATTGATAATAATAATAATAATAATAATAATAGAATTTGATACCACCAAATGAATCAAGAAATAAAAATGCTAAGAGGAAAGGGCAGGGATCCAACGACTGCTAGTTTTCTAGCCATCGTCCTTGTTTAGATTACTTGGCCTCCTTTCAACTTGTATGGCCTCCCTAAACTTATGGTGATGAAATTGATCAATCATTGCAATGCACTGAGCCTCTTCAATGCATATGTTATTCTTTGTCTTTTCCACATGTTCTGCCAAAGTTGAAGAGTGAGTCCTCCCGTGCTTGATGTCAGTTGCATGCTTATGAATTCTCTAATTTATTGAGTGACCAGCTTCATGAATGTAGGGGGTTCCAAAAGAACATGGGATACAATAAACACCTTTCATATCCTTGGGGTCCACTGGATATTTTACAATTTTTAAGGAGCTTCGAATGGTGTTAAGGGCTCTAATGGTTGAGGGAACCTTATGCTTCTCCAAGTTCTCGCAATTTTGTCTGTTGTCCCTTGGATGAAAGGAATATGCACCTCTGAAATATGATATTTGGGTTCTTTTTAACCTTAGGGCCTTTGCAATCTTTAAGGAAAGCTTTAAGACATTGGTGCCTACTATATATTAGTATTAAAAACATTAAGGAGATGGGTTTTCTCACTAGAAAGGTGGTTTTCGTTAGAAATTCTTAGTGCACGAGTAGAGAAAGTGTTGAGGACACCTAGCTTTTAAGCAGGGGAATGATGTGACTTGGCATGAAGATACTGCTCAATATGACTTTTATTCTGAAATACCTGGTAGGAGAAAGAAGCATCATCCTTCTTCAAAATAAGGACATTAAGGAAATGTAGCCAACCATCAACTTCATGCTCCATAGTAAACTTTATGGAGTTATATTGATTGTTAAGATGTTGGAAAAAGAGATTGAACTTTTCCTGATCATGAGGCCAGATGACGCATGTGTCATCCATAAATGTTTTCTATATCTCGGGGTTGAATCGAGCTGAGGACAAAGCATTGGATTCAAAGTCTTCCATAAACATATTAGCTACAATAGGCGTTGTGGGGGAACCCATGGAAACACCACATGTCTGTTCGTATAATTCCCCTTTAAAGAAAAAAAATAGAAGTAAGACAAATCTCAACTAATCTTGTAGTATTTGTAAGAAGAGCTTCAGCGTAAATCACATGAAAAAGACCATTGTCGACGCGTTTCGAACCAACTAGTGTGGTTCATCGTCAGGACAAGTGAAGAAACAAATCTGGCCTAGCATGTTAAATAGACTGAACAGAGACTCCAACGGCTACATAACGGCTAATTAACGGCTACTTTGGACTATAAGGCCAGGTCAAAATTATACTAATAAATTTAATATTATTTTTATTTTAATAATCTTTAGATTAATAATATATTACCCTACTTCTATAAATAAGTAAAATTAGGTATAATTAAGGTCAGGTTAAAGTTATATTAATAAATTTAATATTATTCTTTTATTATAATAATCTTAAGATTAATAATATAATATTCTATTTCTATAAATACGTAAAATTAGGTACAATGAGTACTAATGTTATTAGGATATCAATAAATATATAATTTAATGGTAAGTTTAAAGCCCTTAAATTATTAATCTATTAATTTGCTTACTAAATATATAAGTTAGTTTGTTAAGGTAAACTAAGAGAATTAAAAATCATGAGGGTTATTTTAAAAAGTAAAGTTAATTTGTATTTATCAATGGTCCTAATTATCGAGGAAAATCTCAAAGTTAATAGGATTGTTTATTAAGTAATTTAATTTAATGAGATAATATATATATATATATATTTATATATATATTATATATATATATATATATATAGAATATATATATATATATTAGAGTACTAATTAATATATATCATACCTTTTATCGTTAATATAGAGAGATGGTTTGCTAAGAAAATAACTAAATAAAATAAACTATGCAAAGTATAAATGCAATACAATAAACCAAATTAGAACCAAGGATAAATAATAACTCACTAGGAAAGCATAATAACCCCAAGGATGCATCAAGAAGGTGAAGGCCCCCTACCAATGTACTAATCATCTAACTACATGAAATCGAATTAGAATAGTAACTGAAATTATATATATTTCTATGTATGTATAAATATATGACAAATGCATATATGTACGATTAAGAAGAATGATAATATTAAAGAATCCAGGAGGATATACAATCATCTGCTATATATAACTATATATAAATACATGTAATAGAGGATATTATATTATGCGAACAGAAAGAGAATCTCCTAGAAGAGCGACAAAGAGACACAAGAGGCGAAGGACAGGAGAAAATTTCAAGGAAACCCTAGATCAGGGCGGAAGAGGAA